>LOEQ01001448.1:134333-152459 GCA_001685075.1 Bramus lutescens
ACCTTTGGAAGAGCAGGCAATGCTCTTAACCTCTGAGCCACCTCTCTAGCCCCTTCTCAGGAGTTTTTGTTCACAGTATCATCCAGGCATTGGTGAGGTTTAAAGCATCAAGGCACTTGTGTGTATGCAGAACAATTGACCAAAGTGACAGGATCTCAAGTGGCACCTTTGATGCTTTGAGGTCTCTAATGCAGAACCTTGGTCTTGGGATTTCTGAGTCTGGGCCAAGCCCTGCTTCCCTATACCTCCTTTCCTGATGGGACTGGAGTTTCCTTTGGTTTCTCTGTACTCACTACTCTGTACTGTGTCAGACACTTTGGAAAAAGTGTGCCACCTTGACCTTGACTCCAAAAGCACCGGCTAGATGTGTTTAAGGAGTGGAACCATGAGCCTAGGAATGTATTTCCCTATTACACTATATATTGCCCAGAATGTACCATCGTGGAAAAGGCCTTGGTTCGTAACACATCAAATGGCTGCTTGTTGGGCCAGGACCTATATTAGACTGAGGTCATTTTGAAGGTCAACTTCCATCATCAGTAGTTCTTATCCTTATCACTTCCTTACTAATCTAGTTGAATTAGATTAATATTTTCAGTAATGGAAAAATGTGGAACCATTTGTTGTCTAATATGATGCTAATCATGAGAATTCCAGTGATAGCAAAGACAAATACATTCCCTCAGTTTCTAAATCCACTGATCGTGCAGATCTGTATAGTAAAGTCTACTTTGTATCACATACCTGCTTGAAGTCCAGAATTTTCTATGCATTTGCAAACAATCACATTGTTTTTGCTTTCTGAGGTAAGCCCCAGAACTCAGGGTGGTTATGAACTGATTAGTGCGGTGAATCCCAGCTACCTCACCTGCAGACTCCCACATGCCCTTCCCCTAGGCATCTCTGAGGTCTGCAAATTGTGATTTTCACACAGTCCTTATTGGAGTCTCCTCACCAGAGGGCTTGGGGCTGCTCTTTTATGCTTGCAGTGCTTTTCATTATCACTTGGACAGTCCTGACAATATGGTCTCATCACAGTGGACACAGCTGAGCACAGGGAATATAATCCTTGCTTTGCAGAGTTCACCTCTTCTCTCTAGCTCTGCAGCTGAGACCTTCCAGTGACGCATCCCCATCCAGGGGAAGGAAGACAGGAGTGTGTTTGAGCTATGGCAACAACTGTGCGGCCACCAGGGGAAGCCCCTGTGCTTGTCAATTCCTGGATCCAAGCTGTTATCCATGCTGGTGTTTTCAGGCACAGACTCTTGGCATAGACCCTCCAACCCCAGAGACAAGAAAACAAGCTTTGATGAAAAGCCCCTCCCATCTTCATTCCCAGGCAAACAAAAGCTGATGTTTCTCTTGTCCTTTGTTGCCTCCCAGGATGGTGGTTGTTATGGTGATCTGTTCTGCAAAGCTCTGAAAACGTATAATATGCTTTGTTTTGGAATTTACCGGCTGAGAGATGCCCACCTCAGCACCCCCAGCCAGTGTACAAAAAGGTAAGTGCATTGTCCCACTTTGCCATCTCACCTGAGTGCAGTGGTACCAGTGCCTTCTCTTGCTTCCTGCAGGCAAAGGTCTCTATGTGTATGCCTTCAACATGCTGTCCGCATCAAGTGTAACACTGACCCAAGGAGTTATAAGAAATATTTCTTTAAAAAATTACTGAAAATGAATGTGAGGCAAGGATTTGTTCACCCCATTACAAAAGTCAGAATCCCAAACTCTGGTTCCTCACATCACTTCCTTGGTCCCTAATGTGGAGGTGCTTCACACTGATGATATATTTTGATTTATATATTTTGTAATTAATTGATTCGCTTTCTTTCATATATTTAAGTTTAAGAAACTTTTATATTCTCACCTTCCACAAAAATATATGATGGTTTGGGTATGCTAGTTGTACTGTTCCTTATATGCCTTAATTTAAACTCATAGCAGGTAAAATAGTAATTCTAGAATTACCCAAATCCATGAGTTTCTGTAGTGTGATCCAGGAAATAGTGCCATGGAGGTACTTCTCAGATCTGTAGAATAAAATCATCTGGGGGATTTAAAAAATACTGGGGGCTGGAGAGCTGGCTCAGCAGTTATAAGCACTGACCGATCTTCCAGAGGACCCAGGTTCAATTCCCAGCTAGCAACTGTCTGTAATTCTAGTTCCAGGACCTCTAACACCCACCCACAGAGACATGAATGCAAAACACCAATGCACATAAAATAAAAATAAATTACTTTTAAAAATACTGTGATTAGAGTAATTTCCACAGTATGTAAGAAAAATACATGTACTTTTAAAATTATATACCAATGTTTGTGTATTTAATGCCTGAAAATTACAGTATATAGCCAGTGTTAAAAATTGTTGCAGTCTAATGCCAGGTAGTGACACTCAGGAGGCAGATCTCTGAGTTCAAGGCCAGTCTGATCTACAGAGCAATTCCATGATGGCCAGGACTACACAGAGAAACCAAAACAAAACTTGTTGTATACTGATGTGTTCCTACATGGCAATGAATATGAGATTCGCCTATAGAGCTTCCCAAGGCTGGATTACCCAGTCTCCCACCCCAGGGCTTGTGAGTCAACAGATCAGGGTGAGTGAGGTTACTTAAACTTTTCTTCTGTTTTTAGTTCGTTCATTTTTCCTTTCCTTTCTTCTTTTCTTCTTTTCAGTGCTACTTATTGAATCCAGAGCCTCTTGTCTGCAAGGCAAATGCTCTGCCACTTAGCTCCATCCCCAGGTCAATAACCTGCCTTTTTTCTAAGGTTCCTGGGAGCCTCTGAGAACACACTTACAGATCCATTGCTGCAGAGTCAACATGGTGATCACCGTAGCCATTCATAGAAAGCTTGGTATAATAGGGAAGAGGCAGGTCAAGCTCTTATAATCAGGGAACTGTTGTTCAAGAAGTTGTAGGGAAGACAAACAGAGACCCTGTGGGGTGTCTGCAGTTGTCAGGAATTTCTAGTATACAGCCCAATCGGGTGACTGTTTATCATGAACTGGGCCTTTGTACAGAAAAATGCATATGGTTCATATGAATTATGGTGTGGCTTTTTTCATTACCAGCTCTCACCTGGCACCGTTGTCTGGTCTTCTGACTGCCTCATTGAGTTAAACATGAAGCTTTCCTTTCATTCGGAAGAGGATTCAAGTCTGTGCAACCATCATCCAGTTCCTCAGATAGATTGGAGCAGCCAGGCAACTTAGTTTTTTGACTCAGGGAGATTTAAGTCGTGTGTCTGCTCCACTCAGCCTGTGACCCCTTTGCTTTCTCTCTCTAGGTATGTCATCACCAATCCCCCCTACGAGTTTGAGCTTGTACCAACAGACCTGATCTTCTGCCTGATGCAGTTTGACCACAACGCTGGCCAATCGCGGGCCAGCCTGTCTCATTCCTCCCACTCCTCACAGTCCTCCAGTAAGAAGAGCTCCTCCGTCCACTCCATCCCGTCCACAGCAAATCGGCCGAACCGGCCCAAGTCCAGGGAGTCTCGCGACAAACAGAAGTACGTTCAGGAAGAGCGACTTTGATATGTGTATCCACCGGCACCGTGTGTGAAACTGTATCTGCTGCTCATTTCCCCAGTTGGTATTCCAACAGAGCAACTTTCCTGTTCCCTGTAGTCCCCTCTTTTTTCATTTCTTTTCCTTTTTTTTTACACATTTGCATATGTATGATAGTGTGCATGTAGTTGTCATTTTTATTTCACCACCATAAAACCCTTGAACACAACAGTGAATAAGCGGACGGACCAAAAGTTATTTATGATTCTAGGGGGGAATAACCCAGAGGCATCCTCCAGATGTAAATAGCTCGTTACAGAAATGACTTCACAGATTAGAAGGGAGCACCTGCAATCTGTCAGTTAGGCAAAACAAAGCAGGTTGATTCCGATTTATCAGGGTCATCAGAATGCTTTGGGTTTTGATTTGTTTTGTTTTGTTATTTCTTTTCTCTCTCTTTTTCTATACACACAGTAAGTTAGCACATGATCATTCGAAACAAGCAACCAAAAGGAATGAAAGTGCATTGATCGTTTCCACTCTGGGCTAAAGTATCACAAAACATTCGGAAAGCTTTTAAAGTACGCGCAGAAGATGATTAAGCACCTGCTTGTTGTGAGGGAGCACCAGAGATTTTTTTTTAACTTATTCACCAAACCTTTTTTGTCTCAGAGCTAACTTCTTTCAGAAGTTCAAGTGAATGTTTCTAACTTTAATGCAAAGAGGAAAAGAGGTTTCCACCCCTGGATGTATCAAATCCTAGTCATTTCATATACCTGAAAAGAGGTTTGGTTGCATATTAAATTGTTATTCTGTCTCCTTATGCTGCCATAGGGCTAGCTAGTTTTTTTTCTTTCGCTTTTGACATTTGGGATGAAAAGCCATATGTATCATAAATATCAAATGTAAGTCATTAAGAACTGCCTTCCTGGGACTTTTACATCTTTTAAAAGGTGAATCACTTACCTTATGTACAGAATAAATAACGCTCAGAAAAGAGCAAGTATTTTTCCATGCATTCTCAGGGGACCTTTTTACTCCCCTTTGTTTGACTAACAAGGGCCCCAAAGCCAGGAGAATTCGGGCTGGAGCAATGGTGAAGTGAGAGGGAGAAAGACCCAGCGACAGATAATGGTTTCTGTAGGAGCTGACGTGCTAGATAAATCAGGATATAGGAGGATGGAACCACAGTTGGTTGACTCAACAAAGATAAAAACTAGTGCCCACATTTGAATTGCTAGCGCAGCTGTATGATGCTCTGTCCCAAAGCAGAAGGCTGGCAGGAGAAGTTCACCATAGGCAACCTCTTTAACATACACCAATTCACATGGGCAAGCTAGTGATGGGGGAAGAGAGCTTCTCCTGTCATTTCAAGATGGGAAGGAAAAGGCTGCAACAGCGAGCCAAGCACATTTCAGTAGGTTTTTTTTGTTTTCTTTTATTCTTTTTTTTAAAACTGTTAGTCAACAAGGGAGGGAAGATAGACTGATCCCTTTTCCCCAGTATGCAATCACCAGATGTTTTATGCATGCAAATTACATTTTAGGAACATAGGAGTTCTGAGGAATTGGCCAACTTTACCATAACCAAATTCTGGTATGGATAGACTAGCCTTGGGTGCATATGAGCCTATTTGAGATGTTTACATAGAAATCCATGGCTAGAATAAAGGGCAGGAAGGAGGGGAAGTTTGTAACAGCTGTAGTGTCTCTTTTTAAGAAGGTGTTTTTATGGTGAATGTTTTGGGTTTAGATTTTGGATCCCCTGTCCCTTCTAGCATGATGATTTTGGAGATTTGCTTGCTGTGTGATTGACAAGCACTTTTACTGACAAAAATGGCGAGGCTCAATCAGAACCTCCACCTCCTCCCACACCAAAGACAGGGGCAGTGCAGTACTCCAACCAGCAACAGGTGGGGAGTCATTGTGTACGTGGAAATTCAAAAGTCCTGTGAGTGGAAGTATTTTTTTCAAATTATTTTTGTCCTTATGTATTTTGATTTATATATGATATATATCTATCTCTTTATATATGACTATATATACATATATATATATAACTATATATACATACCCCCTAGTTTTGGATTATGAGGGATCTTCATGCATTCTTTGCAAAGGAGGTTATGAAGTTATGCCCTCAGAACATTTATAACTATAAGAATGTGCCAGTTAAAGTGCTCAACAGGAAATAATGACAGTTTAAAAGCATTGTAAAACTCACATAGCTTACTTCTCTCTCTAAAGTGCAACAAGGATGACTAGAATGAGCCAAGGTATGACAATGAATGGTTCTGCATGACCTAGCCACTGCTGGGGCTTTTCTTCTATAACGTTGTCCTTGTGAAACCTTTGTGGAATTAAAAAAAAAGGAGTTACAAATTTTATTCTGTTATTGGTTTGTTTATTTTATTTTTATTGTTCTGTTTGTGGTTCTATTTATTTTGTTTTGCTTCTCCCCCATCCCCCCTCCTTTCTTCCTTCTTCTTTTTCTTCCTCCACTTTCTCAATTGCTCAGCGCAATGAGGCTGTGCTGCTGCTATGGCTAGATCCCTTAGAGTTTGTTTTGGTGTTCTTGGGTTTGGGGATTGGGTAATCTGGGGGTAACTTCTCTCCATCTGGCTTGCCTTCAAATCTGCACGTGGCCTCCCTGCCCACCTTGGTACCTTGCCCCAAATCCAAAAGCATTTTCCCATTGAAAAACCCAGCTTCCTCCACTTCCCCCATCACCACCACCGCCCAAACCCAGCCCCCATCGGTCTGTTTACCTCTCTGTGTTGATCTTGGCAAGACCCACCAAATTGAGCAATGATGCCAGTTGATAATTGTTTCTGTAAAACATCCACAGCTATTCCGTTTGGCGAATGTTCTTCCCTGATAATGGTTGATCCTCCTTTCATCTGTAGTAGGAGGGTTACTAATGGCAAATGCCTTGGTCTCTTTTATCTGTTTGAACCCAATCAAAACTGGTGAGCTGTATGAATCAATTTGAGAGCTCACGTCAAGTGATGAAGGGGCTGATGACTCAGTCTGGACAGTACTCATGTGTCTCCTGCCACCTGCCTTTCAGAGTTTTGTTAAATCCCAATCACAAATTGGGCAGACAGATATAAAGCCAAAGTGTCTTTTTAATGCTCTTGGTTAGTGGCTCCCATAGTTGAGACTGTGATTGACTGTAATGGGAACAGATGAAATTTGGGGGTTTCCCTGAACTTTGGGCACACACTCCTCACTGAGTAGATCATTGAGATCATTGAGAACTGATGAGCGATAACTACTAATATATCTAATGGTGGCAAAGGGATTGTGTTGAGTTCTCTCTTAAGAGCTGAAACTTCTATATTATATTTTTCTTACTTAGACAGAAGCTCCCTTAGGAAGGAGGCAGATGACTCCATAGTTTCTCTCTTCCCTACTCCCCCTCACCCAGACTAGGAACAGAGAAGAAATGGTCGAAAGTGAGTGAACACTGTGCAGAGAAAAGCATGCATTTCATATGAATCACAGCTTGGAACTCGGTGATCTTCCCAGAGCTGGAAGAGAGAAGCAGTTTTTGAGCCTTTTAGTCCAATTTGCTTGGGCTTTGGAAAGGGCTGATGTTAAGTGAGTTGGTAAACTAGGAGGAAAGTCTTCTCAGCACCAGCAGTCTGATAACTATGGATCTGTCAGCATCCCTCACAGCTGCCACTGAAGTCCTTCTCAAATCTAGTTCAAATGGACCCTTGCACGTTCCAGTTTTCACTGTATTTTGGAGACATTTCAAATTCTATTCTGAAGTTAGGGCTTACGACTGAGTGTATTAAAGTAGGTATGTACAATATGTATTTCAAAAGACTCTCAACTTAATAATTTTCACAGTTTTAAACTGTTTTATAATTTATACACATCCCCTTGGTTTATTTTTGGGAAAGTGGCAATTAATGCCTGAGGTGTTGACATAGCTGATTTGCTGGTGTCAGGCTCTTGGAGCCAGATTCTGCTTCCAAGCCAGGGGGCAAGCCCTGTGAGATTAGTGACTAGAGAGACTGACTGTGCCTGTTGGCAACATTATGGAGCTCCTAGGTGACCAGAGGGACCTTTGACTGACTCTCTTTCAGCACGGGGGATGCCTTAAAGGTGTCTATATCCCAATAGAGATATTTATATCAACCCTCCAGGTTCCTATAGCAATAGGCTCCTTGAAGAACAAGAAAGTACAGAAACTTCAGGGAGTGGAAGATAAGACAGGGTACAAATCAATTTACCCACCAACTTCCATCAGCCAATGCCTACTTTGTCATAATATGATAAGGAAGTAGCTGTGGGCACCTGTCACTAAGCTGGTTAAGTATCTCCCATAAGGAGATTGCACATGGAAGTGAGTGAGAGAAACTCCTGCTACCTAAGAGGAAAGAGTATCCTCAGGGTTTGGCGGGATACAGAGATGCAGTGACAAACAGTCATAGTGGTCCATTACAGGGAAGTGAGATCAGGGAAGCTTGTCTGGGTCTGGTAGAGACTATGCTTATGTCTATGGAATGGCTATGTTCTGCTGAGGCAGAAGAGGAGGAGACAGGATGTATAGTTTTGCCTGGGATCATCAGGATTTTGTGAGCAGAGGAAGAACACCACACTACTTATCAGAAATGTAATTCAGGAAACCGCATGGAGTTGCCCTTGTAGGCTGGAGGTCCCTGTAGCCATTGCTGTCTCGTTATTCTTGCTATCCAACTGGGATCTTTTCCATCCATGCCTTTGCTCTCACAGCCTCAGCTTGTGATGCTACAGAGCACCTAGTTTTCCGAGTGCCTTTATCAGTTCCCCTTTTCTGCACTCTTTTTGGGGATGTACTCATGTGAAAAGGCTAAAGCCCATGACACTGACAGCCCATGGAGCCAGCAAAGGCTCAATGTTCATAGTGCAACTGTTTCTCCCTCTGTTTGTGGAGCTTTGGAGAGAGCTCAGCCCCTCCTAACCATAGTAACTGCCCCACAGGAAGAAATCTAAACCCTTGTTCTAAACCCTACCCTTGTACTAGTGATAGAAGGCGTAGGTGGTTCTCCAAACATCAAGGGAAAACTGATGTCAGAAACAAAGACCCACTACATGAGAGCCCTGAGTTCCCTAGCATAACACCATATTACCCTTCCTCTCAGGCACCATCCAGTTTGAAGTCTGGAAGACCCGCTACATGAGAGCTCTGAGTTCCCTAGCACAACACCATATTACCCTTCCTCTCATTCACCTTCCAGATGAAGTCTGCCCATAAGATCCTCCCTTGTCATCTCTATTGCCGCATCTACATTCTTCAGGCAAGTCCCCAATTCATACATCCTAGGTCTCTGCCCCTGGCTTCTCCATCGAAGAACTTCATTTGTAAACACAACATATGGAAGGTACCACCCAACCCACATCCTGCTCTTCTCAGGACTAACCTTAAAGCTAATGCTTAGGCAGTCATTACAGCTATTGTGCTCAGCAAGTTACAGTTGGAAACACATTCAACTCTCATGATCAAGCCAGATGTTGGGGATATTAGAATCTCCATGTGACTGACATTAGAATCTGAAGAACACCAAAGTCCCTATCATTAAAAGCATTAACAAACTTATCAAATATCATTTGCTTACTATGTAACTGAATGTGTAGTAAGCCATTGGTACCTGTTCCATTGACCTAGCCAACAAGATTAGGAAGACTACTTCCTCAACCCTTCTATAGAACAAATGACAACAAGATACTTTACACAGTGTTTTCAGAGCAGATAGTATATGAGAGAGCCAGGTACACTTCACTCTAGACCACAGGCTGCTGCCATTTCACTGGCCACCTCCATGTGGTGTGTCCATAGTGTGCATAATGGCTTAGTTGCTGTACAACATTACACTCTCAATAATGTAGCAGTCAGGTGGTGGTGGCACACACCTTTAATCCCAGCACTTGGGAGGCAGAGGCAAATGGATCTCTGTGAGTTCAAGACCAGGCTGGTCTACAAAGCAAGTTCTATGACAGCCAAGGCTACAGAGAAACCCTGTTACAAAAAAGAAAACTCAGATAGTGACATGTCATTCCTTCCCTAACTCTAACTACCTTGTGACAAAAGTTTCTGACAGATCACACAGAGTATCATACACATGTCACCTCAAGAAGTCTAAGAACAAACACAGGCATTTTATTTTATGGGTGGGGGATCCTGGCACCAAAAAAAGCCCCAAACTTCTCACCTTAGGTCTGAAATAAGGCCGCATAGAAGAAATGAGCTAGCCAAGCATTGGAGGGGATTCCATTTCTCACTCAGCACTTCCTAGAATTCCTGCTTTAGTCCTCTTCCCAGTACCTGGTTTCCATTGGTGCAGCTTTGTCCTTGAATGACAAGATTCCATATGCCAAATTGTCACTGTCTTGCTCAAAGCACATTCCATGGAAGCCCAATGGATGGTGGCCACTAAAATGTACCTCTCTCTGAAGATGTATGGGAGAGCTTTGTCCCCAGACATTTTAAATAAGGTTCAGAACAGCTCACTAGCTCAATTTCCTCAACATCTTACTTGATCAAGCCTCACAGGGCATATGCATTTAGAGTTTAGAAGACACGTAATTAAACAGTGGCTTATCGGGGACAGTGAGAATCTCACCTCCCAATTGGAGGTGTTTGCCTACAACTCTTTCCTTGCTTGAAGCTGCATTCCTAAACCGCAGGGGCTATTCTACCTAGGTTGTCTTTTGTGGCAAGAAATTTAAAGAGAAAGAAGAAATTTAAATGAGACCAGTAATGCTGTTTTCTCTTACAGATAGCTGGAGGAAACTGATATTCCCTCCATGGTGAAAGGTCAAAGTGCCCCCTTTGAATTGAACTGTAAATACTAATTTCTCAACAGTTATTCTTCTCTGCAGCACTTGTAAAAAAAATATATCAGCCAATTGCATCTGTTTGGTCTTTCACCCAAAACACATCCACCTTTCCACCAGTAAGACTTACTCTTCCTACCTGGCATGCGCAGCCTAGCACTAAATCCCTACAGCAAAATCATTCTGCGGAAGTGTGCGGCCAGAGCCAAGGGCAGCTTGGGCAAACAGCGTAAACAGCAGGCCTCACTCTGAGCCTCATCTCCACACATGAGCTGTTTGAGAAAGCCATAGTTGGAAATTGTTTCAGAGACCTGGCAATGCTTTTAAAACATGATAACCATCACACTTTACTCTTCTCTGAAAGGTTAGTTTAATCGTAGATCACAAGAAATTGGTTTCCACAAATGCATAATGGTTCATCTATGTCACACTTGAACTAAATGGTTTTTTAAATGGAGCTGAAATTATTTTGATGTGTACACAGTCCCAGATTTCTATACAACCTTTTTTAACCAGCCCATCAGGAGTCTTGCCTCTAAAGCCTCATTAATAATTCAGATGTGCTGATGACTTTAAAAGATCTATGGAATTGAAGCTTAGGGGAAAAAAACCCTCCTCTTGACAAAAAGATAAATGAATGTAGAAAGAAGCTGTAGGAGGCTGGCAAGCTGTAGATCATCTCAGAGCAGATTGTAACTTTATCATTCTGTCAGGGAGGATAATTTAAAGCACTTAATCAGTTAGCTTCGCCGTGAGGATGGAACATTATGAGTTCCTATCATCCAATCTGTTCAAATCAAAGGGAACGTAATTAGAATAGGTAGGAGAAACGGAGCAGGAAGGATCATGGGGAAAACCATGCAAGAGGTAGCAAGTGTCCTGAGGTCAGAACTGAGCTGCCGAGCCTCCTTTGGGTTTTTCCCAATCATGCCCTAGCCCCATAGGCAGCCACATTGAGGAGCAAGAACACTGAAAATGGTGGGAATACTGACCAAGAAGAGTGGTCATGAGCTAATCACAGATGCCTAATTTATAAGCTAACACACACACACACCACGCACACACACACACACACACATCAATCTAGCTGGGCAATCATTTTAAAAGGTAGGTTCACAACCAAACACAAGGCAGATGTAAATTATTCTGTAAGCAATAAAAACAGAAGCCATAGGGACCGTTGTCTCTAAAGTAGTGACAGTGTTGGCAAACTGGTTTCATTTCCCTCTCCCTTCCTTCTGTCACTGTAATGAAGTCTACAGTCCCCCAAACTAGATATTCTACTCCCCAGTCCCTTCCTGTCCGTACACATGGCCAATTTTTCAGAAAATTTCAATCCTAGAAAGGGGCATAGATAGAACTGAACCCTGTAAAGCAGCACAGCCCAGCTAAGAGGCTGCTCCTCTGCAGAGCTGCCCTCCCAGCCCACCCCACCCGGTCCTGACTCAGCAGTCTCTCTCAGCCTTTCCTGTTTTTGGTATGGAAAGGAAAGTGGCCAGGCCCCACGAGCTCTCTGCCATCAACTTGGGTTATTATAGTTAGCGGAGACACTGCCACCTGCAACGCTTTCCATGACTTCATATCCACAGACTTCTCTTTCTTTAAATAAAAACCTTTTAAAAACACTCTTTTAGAACGGTTTCCTATTCTGATTTTCACTCTCATTGGCCAACAAATCCTACGGGATTTCTTTAGGACACCTCCTCTACCAGACCACCGGAGGGATGCAGGCAGGACAGAAGTGGTACAGTTGACTTGTCAGAACAAAGCCAAGAAAAGGCTGGGTAGAGGTGAAACCAGGAAAGCTTCTGAACCGTTTGTTCCACAGTAGGGACTGTATTCGTCCACTCCAGCTTAGCCTCGAGGTTTGCCAACTCCTAGAGTCTCCCAGGCTCAATGGCAGATTCACTTTGTTCTTTACTTGCTACAGGAAAGAGAAGCATGGTTCAGGTTCTGGGGGCTTCTGTCCACTGCACTGTCTTAGCAATTACTCACTGTCAGCTTCTATTGATTTCCTTTATGCATTTTCAATGAACTTTCCAAAAGCTTAACCTAGGACTAATTAAACTTCTCATTTTTCCTTCTTGTTCTCTATCCATTTTGCCCTTTAGCAGAAAAGAAATGGTTTACAGATGAACCGGATAATGCCTATCCCAGAAACATTCAAATCAAGCCCATGAGTACCCACATGGCTAACCAGATCAACCAATATAAATCCACAAGCAGCTTGATCCCTCCAATCAGAGAAGTTGAAGATGAATGTTGACTCCCAGGAGACCAGAACTATTTTTTTAAAGCCTGACAAACTTCATAATGGTGATGTGACTTCTCTTCCTCTTCCATGCCGAATCACTGGTGGAAACACTAGAGTAAGCAAGAATTGCAAGAAAATAAAGTAGACAGATCTTTCTCTTTGCCTTGAATATTGCTTCCATGTATTTTGGAAAAGAAAATGATTTCATTTATAAATGAACATACTAAAATAGTCATGTATAGCTTCTAGGGTTTTAAATTATTTTTATTTATTAGAAAGAAAATATATTTTTTCTTTTCTTTTTTTCATTGCCGGATTATCTTCCCATATATCACAGCAATGTAAAAATCAAAATGAGTAAGTGGCCAGATTCCTTAATGTGTATTTCTCTCCTTTCTTTTTCTTTGAGGAGAATGATGGTCACCACCCCAATTTGTAATTAAGGAAAATGGATTACTAAAAGAGTTTAAGGTAATTAACAATCTACACACATATTTTAGTAAATTAAAAAAAAAGTCCCAAGAGCAGAAGCGAATATTTGCCTCTCCCCGGATGGGTGCGTGTTTAGATCTGTTTTAACACCAGCTCTTAGCAAATCAAACTTACTTATCCACACAATTGAAAGTCAGATCTTTGTAGTTTCAGTTTTCATGCAGCATTTCATAGCCTTTGTTCATATATTTAGAAGAAAGAGCTTTTTGTAGCTTTTCTGCAATTGCCAGATCAGGTTTATGCAGCCAGCTCAAAATATGAAGGCGCATCTAGAATGCGGAAGTTTTGCACCAAGAGCAGGCTTGTTTGTTGTTCTCATGGTGGAGCCTCCTTCAAGCTGTTATGCTCTTCATTTCATACTTCTAAATCATCCAAACAAGTTCTGTCAACTGTGGGAGGACCTGGTGAATTCTTTTCCCCATTCAGAGCTATTAGCTTGGAAGTTTATGAACATCACGGAGTAGTTTACCGAACACTGGGATCTAAGAAGTATTCATGCTTAGCATGCAGTATTTATTTAGATGGCAGACAATGTCCATTGTCAAGGAGATGTCTTTGGCTCAGATTTTCATTTGCTGGCTTTCCTTGGTTGAATTGCTGGGACAAAACATTCAAACTCGCTAAAAATATTTATGAAACCAATACCAACCTAAAGGAAAGTAAGTCATGCTATTACAGTAGACTGTTAGAAAAAGGCCTTTGAAAATTACCAGCAATGAAATCAAATGTATCAGCCACTTCAACCTGTGGTCAAAAGATTTTTCTAGCCATCAGATGCAATTGTGATGTCTCATCTCTGGTGTTGCATGCATGCCCGGTGTATAGTCATTCAACAACTGTTTCGTTCCAATAACTCAGAAAGTCTTTCAACTTCACGGAGAAGCATGGGTGTGACTGTGATTTTTATTTTCTTTAAAATGTAAAATGTGAAAACTTCCTTAATCTAACCAAAATAGCCCCCAAAGTCCCATGACATCTCCTCCATTAATGTTTTAGATGACCGTGGCTCTGTGGTACCTAGCTATGATAGTACAAATCAGAGCAGAGCAAAGCAATGCAATCACCATGAAAACGTATGTCCACTGAGGACTCCAATTACCAATGTAGGCAAAATGAGCTTCCACCTCTGTCCACTCCCTGCAGAGCCAATGTAGTTGTGCTTCCACCTCGTAGGCATTGTCCTGCAGTGACTTGTCGGACTGTGGTTACTCTGTTGTCACATTTTGTAGAATTAGTTCTATAAAAGTATTGTGAATATAATGTGTGTCCAATTGGATTGTTAACACAAAAATATTTATAACCAATCACTAGTCTACTCAGGCTAAAATGATGTCAGCAGTCTATATTCAGGCTTATAAACATTTCTTGGTTTCCAACAGAACTAAAATATGTTGGTGAGGAGAATCCACTGCTAGGATATTGACAGCATTCCTGAAAGCTAAGACTTCCTTACACATCATGATTTTGCATTGGAGTTACCTAAGTACATTTATATCAATCACGCTCTTCTTTCCTTCCTGAACCACAGTAGGCTCTTCTTCACACTCATTCCTACTAACCACCTCTAAATTTGTCTTAGTTCTTTGATCTTCTATGGCAATCAATGTTGTTTATCTAAATAATCTTCCATTAGAAGAATAGCAGTCTCAACACTATGCAGAAGCATAACCCTTATCTCATTTCCCATGATAGCTAGAGATTTAAATCTAAACTTTTTTTTTTTAACCACAGTGGCTACAATGATAGTATCCTACAGCTAGGAACTCCTTCAGTTCACCAAGCAGCTTTCAAAACCCACGATAACAGAGTTCTATATTCTTCTAAGATAGAGCAATAAATGAAAAACAAATCAAGTATGATTTTAAGGTGTTACAGAAAATGACCTGGTGGTGGCACCTTTGTCAAAAACTCAAGGCCAGTCAATTAAAATAGAAATACCATTTATTAAAAATAACTGGAGGGCTCAAGCCATTTCCCAAAGATCCCAATTTGTGTCTATTTGTTGAGTTCTGAGTCCTCTAAAGGTGACAAACAAACAAACAAAACAATAAAAAAAAATCTGTCTTTCTAACCATATTCCTCTTGGGCCAATGGCAGTCTTCTCTGGCGTATTCCACATTAGAAGGTTCTGATCTCTAGTCCCTTTGTAGGGTTTCAGAAAAGATACCTTGGCAAATTCATGATGCTTGAGTGCTTTGGGAATCAGGCCATTTGTAAAACAGAAACTACCCATGTATGAGTCCATCATTGCCCTCACCGTCTTTCTCATGAAGGCATTGTGCTCTTGTCTAACCAACTGTATTTTAAAACATCCTCTCCAAAGCAGATGGAAGGTATTCACTTAAAGTGATTAGTGTTTAAGACTGGTCATGACTAAGTAACCTGGCCTTCCTTCTACAAGGTACACTTTGTTTTGGTTTGTTTGTTTCTTAAGTGATGGTAGATTTTAATCAAGGAATTGGAGTGGTTTCTGTTGAGTTGAAGTGGAGAATGAGAAAATGTATGAAATTAAGGTTATTTTGAATGGAAAACAAAAAATGCCCCCAACTGTGCCTGATTTAAGGTTCAAGAGCATTCAGATACAATTAACTATGAAAATGTTCTTTAAATTCTCCAAGGCTCCGTGACTTAAATCACTGACAGTGATTCCTTGAGCTGGCTAAGGTCCCTTTCAGACCAATTAACACAGTAGTTAAACTGCCTCAGCCAAGCCCTTGTAGACAATCTTTCCAGAGCTGTAATCGTGGCTCTTCTGGCCTTGTGGCCCATGTAGGCTTTCTGAGGTAAACCCAATATGCACTTTCTGCTCTGGACATAGAACAGTCAGGTTCATATTTGTGCTTTTCAGCTTGGAATCTCTCAGAGTTGAGGTGCAGATGTTTACAATCATATTCACCTCCTTCATACAAAAAGTTTCAACTCTGTCCTACCATCACATCCACCTCTGTCATAACGTCACATCCACCTCCATCATCCCATCACATCCACCTCCATCATCCCATCACATCCACCTCCATCATCCCATCACATCCACCTCCATCATTCAATCACATCCACCTCCGTCATAACATCACATCCACCTCCATCATAACATCACATCCACCTCCATCATAACATCACATCCACCTCCATCATCCCATCACATCCACCTCCATCATAATATCACATCCACCTCCATCATCCCATCACATCCACCTCCATCATAACATCACATCCACCTCCATCATAACATCACAACCACCTCCATCATCCCATCACATCCACCCCCTCATCCTATCACATCCACCTCAATCATAACATCACATCCACCTCCATCATAACATCACATCTATCTCCATCATCCCATCACATCCACCCCCTCATCCTATCACATTTACCTCCATCATAACATCACATCCACCTCCATCATCCCATGACATCCATCTCCATCACTGATGAACTGGTTTTGTTGGTTCTTGGTTTCTCTTTGCAACCTCACGTCCTTCCTTCCTGTCTCTTGGTGCAGCACAGTTTGGACTAGTCTCTTCATATCTAGCCCATATGTCCAGTAGCATGTAGAGAGAGTTTGGACATCCCTACTCTCCTGCTATTATTCCCATTAATTTTCTTTGAAAACAGTATAGTTAATTGACTAGGCATAATCTTGACTACCAAGAGATCACACAAATTCAGTGAACCAGCTCCAGATCTTCTCATTTTTTATTTTATTCATATTTTCTGCCTTTGGGACAGTGGTAAAGTCACTGATACAGTCGCCCTTACTACTAAAAGCTTGAGCCATCATTTTTGAAACTTAGAGGAATTGAGAAATTACTTTGAACTTTCCTTTTCTGCCTCTGCTGTCTATCCCATGCTCATAACGGGTGTTTTTATTTATGAAACAGAATAATTTCTCACTTAAATCCCATGGTTACTTGATAAAATGATGACCTCTTTGGATTTATTTGTTTAAGGAACAAATAAATAGAAAGTCAGAGTCGCTGAAAGTTCCGAACAGAGTGATGGGCAGTGACCGTGCCCTTTGGGGACTGAAGATTTTGAGATGTTCAGTTGTTTCTGGAAGTGGAATCACAGAAATGTAGATATTCTAGTTCAATATTAAGGTTGTTTAAGACAAATTTATCCTAACTGGTTGTTGCCCATGTGTTACTAACTATTAATAATTCCAAGATTAAAATAAGGCAATGCAGAGGACAACTTAAATTTTATACTCCAATACCAATGAGAAGAGTGATTTGAAAAAGTATTAAGAAAAGGACCTAGGTGGCCAAAGGCCTTTAGCCCTACAGTACTTAGGAGCTCCTCAATATTCCAGTCTCACATGGCTTGAGGCAGAAATGATTCATAATTAGACTCTCTGTTCTAGACTATCCCTTTTAAATTGTGGTTTTGAGCATGAAGATGGGCCTGAAAGAGGGTAACTCAGGGTGTCAACGAAAAAGAGAGGTAACACTTTAAGAAACCAGGCAAGAGGCAGTGCCTAGGATTGGGAAGAATAGGTTCCTTTAACCAGAAGTGGGGCAAATGATAGGAACCCATTCTTAGATGGGCTGTGGAGGCTGTCCAATAGGAAATACATGGTTTGACTGAAAGCACAGGGATCCTGAGGATTTTCCAATGAGGAGAAACTTAAGGGGTTATAGTGATAACCAGAGTGACTTTGATATGTGAAAAATTTACCTTTAGTAGTAAGTCTGTGTCCACAAGCTGAGAAAAACTAGGACAAGACTTCATGGAAGAAGATAGAAAGTAGGTAGTTAAAGAGCTACATTAAAGTAACACTTTGGGGCTGGAAGCATGACTCAGTGGTTAAGAGCACTGGCTGCTCTTCCAAAGGACCTGGGTTCAATTCCCAACATCCACATGGTGGCTCACACCTGTCTATAACTCCAGTTCCAGGGCTTCTCACACTCTCACACAGACACATATGCAGGCAAAACACCAGTGAACATAAAATTAAAAAAAAATTAAGTGGAGAATTGATTTAAAAAGTCAGAGAGCGGGGGCTGGAGAGATGGCTCAGTGGTTAAGAGCACTGG
>LOEQ01001448.1:152516-172675 GCA_001685075.1 Bramus lutescens
GGCGCCCTCTTCTGGCGTGAGGGCATACATGGAGGCAGATTGTTGTATACATAAATACATCTAAAAAAAAGTCAGAGAGCATCACTGAAAGGCCTGAACAAAGAGTGATGGGCAGGGATGATGGTGCCCTTTTGGGGATGAAGCTTTTGAGATGTTTGGTTCTTTTTGGAAGGTATCCCAGAAATGTAGGCTGTCCAGCTGAACATTCTCTCAGCACTGTGAAGTCCTATGGGTTGTACTCAACAACAGCTCATCAAGCAGAACAGCCGCCTTCACACATTTTCTCCCTGCCAGGCATACACCATCCCTGCAGTAGCCAAGTACTAGAATATCAGTAGTAGATCCACCACATACAAGAAAGGGAAGGAACAGATTTTCATATTTTTTTTAAAGAAACCGGCTGGGTATATCACTTTATAGACATTATATAATAAGACCATCTGGTAGACTGCCAACAAATCATAGGACAATCAAGAATTCAGGGCTTCCAACTTCCAACATTATGAAAGCATTTTGTCAGGTAATTCAGTAACTTGGAGCTAGTAGACAACACCAGTTAGAGGAATGGTTCAGGCTGGAGGCAGGAGTATGTCACAATCTTACTTGTAGCAAGCTTAAAAGGAAACCCTAAAGAGCCAGTAGAGAAAGATTAAGCATGTATACACCACTCTTCCAATAGGAGTACAAGGAACAGATGTGTTATGGTTTGAAGTGTTAAGTCAGGCTTTGTGTAATAGATTGGGTTTCAGAATCAGGTAAGAAATATGGATGGATCAGTGATTTCATTAGTTTACCAGGGAGTCCCTGTGCACTTGTTGCTGGACAACTTGTGTCTCTTCTTGGGAACAGAAGACACGCCATGAACAACAGCATCCGATAAAGACTTTTTTCAGTAAATGCAATGTGCATGGCAAATAAATAGCATGGGTTATAACAGCTTTGGAAGTCTGAATTAGCCTCTATGGCTGGGTATGAGTGACAGATTCTTTGTAAAGGAAATGCATACTGCAGACCCCAAGGACAGGGCAATGCTGAGGGACAGAGAAGATGAGGAGATGATAAGAATGTGACATGAACTCAGGCAGCTGAGAAATGGACTACTTTCTTCCTGATACAAAGCAGGAGAGAGCTCCTTCCCCACCAGGAAGTTGTCCTGGTCTGAGGAGGCAGGCAGAGTTGAGAAGATGCTTTGGGAAGCCTGGCCCTATGGAAGCCCCTCCTTGCCACACACACACACACACTGCGTGTGCGTGTGTGTGTGTGTGTGTGTGTGTGTGTCACACACACACCCCAGATACTTATAAAGGGAGTGGCGTGGTTAAGTTCAATAAAGGACAAAGCATAGGTTTAGATGATGGGTGAGTAGATCTGTCTGGGGTTATAACCAAGTTTTTGGGGTCTCAAAGGAACAAATCAAGTAGATGCAATTAAGACAGATCCATTCAATGTTTGGAGAATGGGAAAGAGAACGGTATTTAAAGATAGAAAGAGGCATCTATGAGGGTTGAGATGAAGGGTATCTGAAATGGTGACTCAGAAGTAATAAGGCAGACTGAAAGGATCATTTCCCCCTTGTCTTTTTCTCCTGTGGTTGCCCTGCGAACTGTATTGGGTGAGAAACTACCAGGCCACTCTATGTCACGTTGAACGCCATAGAAATGGAGGATATACAGGGCATCTAGGCCATCAGCAAGCCTTCTAAAAGTGTCCACAACAAGAGGGGTCATGAGTTGATCTCTCCTTTCATCAGTTCATGGCATCCCATTGCTCTTCATCCCTCATGCATAGAACACCCTCTAGTTGCAAAAGGCTTAATACACAAAATGCTAAGGTCATCTTGCTCTGATGACTTTTCTGGACCAGGATGTACAGCAGAGCTTTTTGCCCAGGTGAAAACTGATCTTATTTCTAGGTAGAATGTTACATTGAAAGATTTTTCCCTTGTTTATCCCCTAAGGAACTTCTGTGTTTCTTCTTGTTCTCCAAAGCTGACCTCCCCCACGCTCTCCAGGGCCTGTTTTAGGATACAGTACCAGTCCTATTGTTTAGAGTCTTAGATGGAAATATACATACATGTCACGTGTACCTGCCAAAGCAACCCAGAGCTTCCTACCCTTGGGATCCAGGGTCAGTTTTAGGAGTTAGTCATTAGGGAATGGAGCCCCTACAATGAGACAAATCATGCCACAAGTCTACACTAAACCAGAGCCTTCGGTTCTTCTCTTCCTTCCGCTATGTACTCATTTGATCAGACAGAACTGCAACATTTCAAACATAAACCCAGATCTGCCTGGAAACCCTAATTAAGAACGTTCCATTCCCAGGTGGTACAATCACATCCTGCCTAAAGTGTCTGGCTCATGTCCCACCATGCAGATGCTGGAAAGAGACTATTCCCCCACTGAACACCAAAACCTTCATTTGGGATTTCTTCAGGGGACAAAGAAAAAAAAAGCAATTCAGTTTACATATGCAGAAGTACACATATGCAGAGGTCAACCTACATGTTCATTAAGGGAAAAGAGCGTGGTTTATTCATCTGTCTTTTACATACTGATTGCTGGCATGGTGACTATGGCTGTGATGAATTAGGTGACCAGACAAGAACTGGAGAAGAGAATAAATGCTGGTGCTCTGAAATGACCTACCCAACTCTGTCATCTGTGACAACCAGTGATAACTCTCTTGTCTTGTAAAAAGGGTTTGTACATAACTTGTACATGGTTTCATTTTGTATTTTTCGCAGATTAAAATTTATGTATTTGTGTTCTAAAATATGGAGTGTTTCTTGTGTCTTTGTAACTGTCACATGAGGGTGTGTGGGGGGGTGTAGTGTCAGCATTCTTATATAACCTCCCACCCCCTATGAAGATGAAAGTAAAATTGTTGCAAGCCAATAACTTGCCTCTACAGTTGCAAGAATGAGCCAGGGTGATGCCCAGCACTGCCATGTGCAGTCCTGGGGAGGAATGACATCTGGTGTCTGTAATCAGAGACTGCTTGTTCATTTCCCAGCTGCCCAGACTCAAATAATCACACAGAAACCATATTAATTACAACATTGTTTGGCCTATAGATCAGGCATTTTCCTAGCTAGCCCTTATATCTTAAATTAACCCATTTTTATTATTCTGTGTATCACCACGAGGCTGTGGTTTACCCAGTAAGGCTCCAGGCTCCGATGTCTGGTGTCTGTCTCCTTCAGCAGCTACATGTCATCTCTTTGACTCTGCCTACTCTCTCTCTCTCTCTCTCTCTCTCTCTCTCTCTGCTAAGCCATTGGCCAAAACAGCTTCATTCATCAACCAATAAAAGCAAGAAGGACATCACACATCAGGTGTCAATGAAACTCTTAGAGTCCTACAGGGTCACATTGAGCTAGCAGGTCACATGCTGCTACAGAAAGGTTCAGGATGTAGAGCTCTAAAGACTCGGGCTATGTTCCATATAATCTTAAGATGTAAGCATGGGCTCATTTTTGCCATGTGTTCTCAAACCAGCTATCTTTCCTTGCTATCTATATAAACAAAGGCTCCCTGCCTTTAACTTGTCAAAACCCAGTGGTTGAAGCTTGCTGAAGGGAGGATTGGCTTTCTTGTACCCTGGGGCCACAGATAAAACTTCATTTCCAAGTCAATAAGGTCTAATAACAACAATGAGATTTGAGTCCCTGCTTCAGATCTTCAGGATCTTTTAATTTGAAATCTTTCCAGGACATGGGACTCCTTGGTCTAAGACTGACTTTGCTTCTTAGAAAAGAAGCTTGTGAGAGCATTCCATGTATGGGCTGTATAGATCCTGTTGATAATATCTTTAGAGGGTGTACCCATCTTCATTAGACAAACAATGTCTAATGTCTAATGTGAAGAATAAAATATTAGGGACTCCTTTACTGGAACCTGGTGCTGCAACAGCATGAGTCTACATCTCTCGTCTGGGGAAGGACAAAATTAATGAATTATCAGATCACATACTAAAAACTGATCTGTGGGAGAGAATACAGTATCCCATTGAGAAGACATAAGAGGTATGCTTAGTTATTTGAAGAATAATCTAATTGATTGATACTTTGAAAATCAAATCTCTGGGTAGCTTTGCTAGTTAGCCTTTATCAACTTGACACAGACTAGAATCGTCTGGGAATAGGGAACCTCAATTGAGAATTGCATACAATAGCTTGGCATGTGGGCATTTCCGTAGAACATTCTCTTGATCAATGCTTGATGTGGGAGGACCCAGCCCCTGTGGAAAGTTCCACCCTTGGGCAGGAGCTTCTGGATTATCTAAAAAAGCAAGCTGAGTAAGTCATGAGGACCAAGCCAGTAACCAGTAAGTAGCATTCTTCAGTAGTCAGTGCTTTAAATATTTTAGTTTCTACTTCCATGCTTCTCCCTTGGCTTTTCTCATTGATGGACTAACCTGTAAGCTGAAAAAGAAAACCTTATCCTCACTAAACTTGCTTTTGGTCAATGTTTTGTCAAAACAACAGAATAGAAAGCTGACAGTACCTTAATCAAAAACAGCCCCAACCAGACCTCCTTCACAGGAGCCAACTGCCTATTTACCTATCAGGAGGTGCACCTCCTCACAGCACTTTCAGCTCCAGAGTCTCAACTTGTCTTCTCAATATTTGCTAACAAATCTGAATGTTGTTGGGGAAATGTAATTGTAGAGCATATGGTCTTCATTAGTTAGGCAAACTCTACTGCCAACTTCAGCTCCAAGGAAGGAGTCTGCATAAAGAATAAAATATTAGGGACAGATATATGGTGACAAAGAAGCCAAATGAAAGTGATGTGACAGTGAGTTACAAAACAGTAGGCTTGGCCAAAAGGACACAATGACTATAGAACATATTTTTCCATTTGGTAAGAAAATAAAATATATGTGTATTTGTACTGAGATCTCTCTATAGCAAAAAATCAAGGGAGACCATTCACCAAGATCAATATTAACTGTTTCTCAAAGTCAGACGAGAAAGGTTCTGTCTGGGAGAATATCATAGGGCAAAGAGAATAGACAGCTTGACAAAGGCATGAAGCAAGGGTAAGATCAAAATGTAAACATGGACTTAACCCTGTTTTGAGTGGATTGTCCTTCCACAAGAGAAACGCAATCTCATGCTTACAGCTCTGTCACATTCTGCAAATGTAGAGTAAAAGTCAGAAACGCAAGGAACCCAGGATCCAGAAAAGGTGTACATACCACAAGTTGAGCACTCTCACTACAAACATGAATTTGTAACTTGTTTGCAAAATGAAAAATACTTACATAATTTCTCTCCAGATTGATACATATAGATTTGCTATTTTACTCAACATAGTGAGTGTGATAGCTAATCTTGGTGGTCAACTTGACACACCTAGGAAAGGGGAACCTCAAGAGGAATTGTCTCCATCAGACTGGCCTGTGGGCGTGTTTTGAGGGTACCTTCTTAACTGCTAATTAAGGGAGAAAGGCCCAATGCACTGTGGGTGGTACTTGCTCTGTGTTGGTCATCCTGGGTGGTAAAAGGAAACAGGCTGAGAACCAGCTAGGGGGAGCCAGCAGTTAAACCGGATTCCTCAATGATCTGACTTCAGTTGGAAATGGCGGATTATTACCTATGAGCCAAATTCAACCCCCACCTGAAGTTGCTTTTGGAGAGTGTTTTATCATGACAAGCTGTGAAAGAAACTGGTACTAGGAATGTGAGGTTGGTTGTGATGAACCTGACCATGGGTTTTATGCCTTGGACTGTTTGTTATGCCCTTGCCCCAGCACAAGGGAGGCAGAGGCAGGCAGAACTCTGTGAGTTCAAGTTCAGCCTGGTCTGTGTAGTGAGTTCAAGGACAACCAGAGCTAAACAATGAAAGAAAACTAGACCACAACAATCAAAAACAATGAAGTAGCCAAGTTGAATTAGAATAATAAAACATATCTAGTATTAATATTCCATTTACATATAATCTATGATATTCTAGATGTGTGATATTGCTTTATATGTCATATATAGAATATATAACAATATATAAATTATACACCTTTTAGGATATTTCTGTTGCTTTCTACTCTTTCTTACCTTCTGGAGTTGTTCTCCTTTTTGATTGACAAGACCTACTCCCCTAAAGATGCATATGTGGGCAAGTGGGTAGAATCAAGAATAAGGCCAAAGCTAAAAGCCACAATGATTGTGATCTGTAGACCATGGTTGTTTTCCTGTTCTTCAAATCCTAAACAACTTAGCAGAGTGAGGGAAATCAGCTCTAAAGTGAGAGTGGAGCTGGGGTCCTGGGGAGAAAGCTGGGGATATCTGCATTCTGAAATCTCAGAAAGAACACTTTTAATGCTAAGCAAACAAATACAGGCATATACTAGGAAGTTAATTCTTTAGCCTTTTTTAAAAAAATTATTTAATTTTTATTTTTTTATATGCATTGGTGTTTTGCCTGCATGTATGTCTGTTTGAGGGTATCAGATCTTGGAGTTACAGATAGTCTTTTGCTGTCATGTGGTTGCTGGGAATGGAACTTGGATCCTCTATCATTCTGTCTCCAAGAGGTGAATATTAAGAAAAGATTGTAAGATAGAAGAACTAGAAAACATGGCCCAAAGTAGGAGATGGGGCATATTGCATAGATAAGTAACACATAAATGAGGCAGGGGATCTCAGTGGGGTAGAAGAACATGCAGGGCATGTTGGAGGTCCTGAGGTCTAACAATGAAAATGGGGGGGGGTAGCTAACCTTATTAACTTACTTTTTTTCTATAAAAAAAGACCTATGCTATAAATGTAAGGCCTGAAATTAAGCTGTGCAGAATTATCATCAATGAAAATAAGTTGGAATAGTTGGGAGTAAGGAACTATGCAAATTCATTTTAACTCACTGAAAAAATGTGTTAAGCTGACATCATCATAGCTAGTGATATAGCTAAGAATTAAAATAATGACAGTATAAACTGTTTAATCCAAAAAAATCTGAAAATTTAAGTGTAGTTAAAATTTTAATAAATGCTATTTAAAACTGATTTAATAAAGAAGAAAAATTGAACTAGACATAATACAGTTAATAAAATTGGTAGACTCTTGTGATCCAATTTGAATTTAGAGGCCATATATGTATAAAGCTTTACATTTTAGGAATAAATTATGCCAATAAAAAGGAGAATGGCCTTCCAAAATGAGAGAGGAAAACTGAATGCTAATATTTGCTTTTCAATATTGATGAAGTCAACTTTTCTATTACTGTGTTTTTTTGTGTACTATTCTTCAAAGGGAATCAGCCTAACTTAAAGTCGTGAGGACTCATTTCCTCCTTGTTCCTAAGAGTTTTACACTTGTAAATTCTTCATTTGAGCCTCTTATCAATTTGAGTTAATTAACATTAGGGCAGCTTGAGTGAGAATGCCCCCGCCCCATAGGTTCCAAAATTCTAATACCTGGTCCCTAGTTGGTAACATTGTTTGGGGATGGTTTAGGAGGTATGGCCTTGCTGGAAGAAGTATGTCACTGGAGGAAGGCTGTATGGGGACAGTATATAATTGCTTCCTTCTTCCAGTTCCCTATTCCTGCTTGGACTTGAGATGTGGTTTCTCAGCTTCCTGTTCCTGCTATCATGCCTGCCTTTTGTTGCCAAACCTCCTAGTCGTGTGAACTCTTAGGTCTCTGGAGCAGTAAGCTGACACACACTCTTTTTTCTGTAAGCTGCTTTTGATTGTGGTGTTTCTTCTCAGCAAGGGGGAAGCCATTCATTTAGTTCATTTTTTTTGCATTTTATGACTCCCATCTTATTTTTTTCTGCGTCTTCTTTACTACTTTCCTTCAGATTAAAATGAACATTTTTATTCTAACATTTTAATTATTTAATTTTTTTCATTGTTTTTAAAAATAATTTTATTAGTTCTTTAATTTCATACAATGTGTTTTAACTCTTCCACAATCCACCCTGCCCCATCCACCTAACTTTGTGTCCTGACCCCTTTGGTTTAGTCAGCAAGACAAATTTGCATTTCCCAAATATTCTTGGCTGTGTGGTCTTCTACACACTAACTAGTGGTTGACTAACTAGAATCTACAGTCCAAGAGAAAACTCTCTCTTCTTTCCCAATAGTTGAAAATTCCCAATAGCTCCACGGCTAGGAATGGGATTTCCTGTACAACTCCTTTCTCCACACTGGGATCTGGTATAGTTGGATCTTTCATAGATATGCACACTGTTATAAACACCATGAGTTGTTATGTGAAGCTGCCCTACTCTGTCCAGAAAATACTGTTGCCATGTAGTCAACAATGGCCCCTTGCTCCACAAAGATACCTGAGCCTTGGGAGAGGATAGTGCAGTATCTATGTTATATGGTTTTGGTTGAGCATTCTGCGGTCTTTTATTTTCTGCATCTTGGCCAGCTGGATTTCTGTGTTAATCACCTTCTACTGCAAATAGAAGCTTCTCTGATGAGAGTTGAGAGATGCATTAATCTATGGGCATAACAATAAGACATTAGGAATCAGTTTAATGCCAAGTCCATGTAGCAAAATAATCGTAGTAAGTTCTCCATTTCCATGGCCACAACACTCAAAAATGGTGCCAGGTATGGGTTTCTTCTTGTAGAACAGTACGGAAATCTAATCAGAAAGTTCTTGTTTTCTCCTATGATATCTACACCGCTATTGCACCAGTGGGCATGTCTTGCCAGGTCTGTCACTATTACAGCTCTCAGGGTACACAGCTGGGTAAGATGGATAATTAATTAGCATCTAGACACCATTTCTCTGAAACATAATTTAAGAAAATTAATTAAAAATTATTTTGTTTGTGTGTCTGAATGGAAGCCAGAAAGGGGTATTAGATCTCCTGGGTCTGGAGTTACAGGATATTATCAGCACCTCACAATAGGTGCTGGAAATAGAACCCTGGTTCTCTACAGAACCATTTCTCTACCCCATGTTCATTTTCTTCTTTCTTTGTCCTTTGCATGCATAATATTTACCAATGTATTATCTTCCTTTTCTTTCTGGCTATCCTGGAACTAGCTCTGTAGACCAGGCTGGCCTCCAACTCACAGAGATTTGCCCGCCTCTGCCTCCCAAGTGCTAGGTTTAAAGGCATACATCATCACAGCCTGGCTACCAATGTATTTTCGAGTTTGGTATTTCTTCCATCATTCAAAATCTTTTATTGAGTCCACAAAGAAAATTTTAATTTTTTAATTACACTTTTCCATACCTGAATTTCCACCTAGTTACTTCTCTAACAATATTTATATTCTCATTATAGGATAACATTCCCCCCGTGTTCCTTTTCCTCTGTAAGCATTGTGTCCTTTAGCTGTACTGAAATCTTTATCTATTGAATTCACATCTTAGTCTTCTTTTATGTCCATCTGGGGACCCTATAATGTTCTTCTACGAAGTTCACTCTTCTTAGTCTCCTGGTTCATAATTTCTATTGAAAACTGGGTGTTTGTAATGATGTCTTTCATCAACTCTGGATACTGATATTTTTCTCAAGCATACTTTCTTGTAATTACCACTTTATGTGATATGATGTCTTAGAAAGAAGCAGGTAGAAGAAAGGCAAACATGTATATATTTAAAGAATTTTTAAAACTAACCTTAGTTCAGTGCCTTCTTCCACATTTTTGTTAATGTTGGATTGTTTTATTTCTCCCTTGGACTATTTTAGTAAGCATTTTCTTCCTTGTTCTGGTAAGCCTTAAAATTTGCTCCTTAGATGGTTCAGCCTGGGGCATCAGATAGTTGTGTTGGGATATAATGTTTTCAGTAGGGCCTCTGGTGTGCCACATGGCTAGTGAGTCACCTGCCTCTCTTGACATGACTCCAAACTCTTAGGCTCCAGTCATTGCAGATGATTGCTCTACCATTTCTTTTCTTCTTCCTTCCTTCCTTCCTTCCTTCCTTCCTTCCTTTTTTTTCTTGTCAACGCTCTGGGACATCATTCCTCTCAGTTTTATTTTACAGAGTTAAGGAATCTGAGGCAAGTCACTGTGTTTGAGTCTATAGGGCTCTTAGCTGCTCTTTTTTGATTATTGCTAGTTTAGTCTATACTTTAACTGATAATTCTATGGAGTTATCAGCCCCATTTTGACGATCTATTACACGACTGCAAATATCCAGCAGGTTTTAGAACTCTTCAACTTGAAGTTCCTCACATTCTGTTTTGAATGGAGTTGGTCCCATGAGAAGGGCACTGTGCCTGCAGCTTTGATTCTTTTCTGAGCAAAAATGTTAGGTCATTGATCCAGGACTGGACTCACAAGCACTGGCCTGGTTGGACCTCTCACCTTTTCTTGCCTCTGTAAGGACAGAAACGGATTCCTTAAGTATGCTCATTTGGGGCAATCAGGACTCTAGTATTCCTCACTTGCCTCTGACTTATAGCACCTACAGAAGGGCCAAGGAGGGCTGATTCTTTTTCCACCATCATTTGACATTTGGCATCTAAGTTGAGCTGAAAGAGGCTAAGAAATTCTGGTGGTTTGTCTCACTAGAGTAATAGAGTAATCCTTTACTAGCTGGATGGAGATCCAGTCATGTTTTTATTACTCAAACTCAATGAGATGCTCTACCATGAGTCTTACCTGGGAAACTGGAGAAAGGGAAGGAACCTTATAGTGCCTCAGACTCTCTAGGCTCACCATGATTTAAAAGATTTGTCAGTTGAATAAATGTTTCTCCATTGGCTGTATCCTATTCAGACAACTTGAATAGATCTTAAATGACTGTTCTAAATAATTTATTTATTTATTTTACAAATGATAGGTATTACAGTTGGAATAACTGCATAGCTTTTTGTACTAACACTCTGGGCACTATTTGAGAGGTTCTCTCCCTCCTGTACCTCTTTCCTTCATTTTCTCCCTCCAACCTGTAACATGAGGTCCTGCTTGTTGGGGTTTCTGTCCTGCCCAGTTCCCACAGCCATTTAGTCCCAAAGAATCACACAGAAGTCTATATTAGATATAAACTGGTTGGCCCATTAGCTCAGGTTTCGTATTAGCTTGTTACTTACATTAACCCATTATTCTAGTATATGTTAGTCTCATGGCTCAGTACCTTTATCAGTGGGGCAGGTCACATCCTGCTTCTTGGGTGTTCTGGGCAGGACTGGGGAGGAATGGGCTTCCTCCTTCCCAGAATACTCCTGTTATTATTCCCCACCTCTACTTCCTGTCTGGTTTTCCCTCCTATACTTCCTTTCTGGCTATTGGCCAATCAGCATTTATTTAAAACATAATTGACAGATATAGAATTGTTCTCCTGCACCACCAACCTTCCTTTAGCTTCTTTCTTTTTCTTCTCTCTTTTTCACTCTGTTTATTGCTTACTTTTCCTTCCTCCCTCCAGAGAGAGAGAGAGAGAGAGAGAGAGAGAGAGAGAGAGTCTCTCTCTCTTGAACCAAGGGCATGCATGCTTTATGCAGCCAGAACAAAGTCATTGGGAAAATATTTAGCAAGACTGAAAAAAGTCATAACCCAAACTAAAAAAGCAAAACACATTTAACTGTTTTAAAATCAAGAAATTCTCTTGATTAAAAGAGCTAGGGACCAGAGAGATGACCCAGTAGTTAAAAATGCTTGCTGCTTTTCCATACCACAAGGGATCAATTTCCATCGCTACCTGGAGCACCTTTATCTCCGGCTGAAGGGCATCTTATGACCTGTTTTGTCCTCTATGGGTATTGCACTCATGTGAACAACCCCCCCCACAGATACATATATAATTAAAAAAATTAAAATGACTCCTTTAAAAATGAAATTATAACAACAGTAAAGATGTCACAGGTTAGTATAATCTTTTTGAAAAAGAATATAATCAACAAGTAACAACTATGTTACCATCTACAAGTACTCAGATAAATAAAACGGAAATAGGAAAAAATTAAGAGTAATGTGTTGTGCTGGAATATAGGTAGCTCCAAAATTATAGCAATAGCCAACCAATGACTGGTCTAGATTGAGACCTCTTTTACCAGAAGGAGTCTACTACTGACACAGCCTGCAGGGCCAGGACCCAGAGGCTGGATAGCCCAGAGACCTAGGATGGAACCAAACATGACTGGCTATATAAAAATATTCAATGAAATAATTCCTATTGATATTCTGCTATGCTCATTCATTGTTGCCTAGCCCAAATGTCATTAGAGAGGGTTCACCCAGCAACTTATGGAAACAGATGCAGAGACCCACAGAAAACATTAGACAGAGCTCAGGGGATCCTGCAGAAGATGAGGAAGAAGAATTATGGGAGCCAGAGGGGTCAGGGACACCACGAAAACCCCACAGAATCAACTAACCTGGGCTCATAGGGGCTCAGAGACTGAACCACTAACCAGAGAGCTTACATGGGACTGACCTAGGCCCTCTACACATTTGTTACAGTTGTGTAGCTTGGTCTTCTTGTAGGATTCTTAGCAGTGGGAGCACGGGCTGTCTCTGACTCTGTTATCTGCTTTTGAAACATTTCCCTCCTAATGGGTTGCCTCACCCAGCCTTAATAGAAGAAGAGGTACCTAGTCTTACTGCTGCTTGATATGCCATGTTTTATTGATATCACTAAGAGGTTGACCCTCTTCTGAGGAGAAAGGAGCAGGAGTGGATGGGGGGCAGCATAGGGAATGTTGTGGGGGGAGGGACTGGGAGGAGAGAAGAGAAAAAGAGAGGGGGAAACGGTGATCTGACTGGGAAAAAATTAATTTTAATATAATAATTAATGAAGTACTGAAAGTAAAATAATTAAATAACATTAATTAAAAATAATTAATTAAAATTTATAAAAAAATAAAAATGTGACAAAAATCATCCGTGGGAGCAAAAACTGACATGCATATGACATCTGTATGAAAACTGCAACTAAGCATTTATTTAGGAAAGCAAATTAAACTACAGTGGGATCATATTATACATTATTTAGATTAGTATGAATTATAGTGTTCTATGAGTATCATTCAATGACCACATTATAGGATCTATATACTATTTCCCACTGGTTAGGGATAATGGTTTGTTGGTGAAGTAGATGACTTCTGATCTGAGCAAGATACAAAGAGGATGAGTATGGAATGTTCTGTCTCTCTCTCTAAATATAAGAGTTCTTCAAGGGATTCAAGATCCAAAAGCCAAGGGGAAAAAAAGAAAAAAATGGAATTGAAATGGATTGAGACTCTTCATATACATTTAAATTTATAAGTTTTAATAAATATTTATAATAATGAATTCAAAAAAGGACAAAATAAGTTGGTTAGTCATCATTAGGAGAGGACTGTAACTCAAGTCAATGTCTCAAGAACTGGTAAATAAGTGGAATGAATCATTTTGGTTATACTCATGCTACCACTAAGTAACCCAATAGTAGTGGAAGAGAACTTGTCTTTTTATAGAGTATTCCAGCTCCTTGAGACAGAGGAAGAGAACTAGAATGCAGTATTTTGTAGCACCATATGAATTATGAACTCAAAGGTTGAACAATTACTGCCAAAGTCACAAGGAGTTAGAAAACCAGAAAGTATGGAAGACACAGCTTTAACCATTAAATCCACCGAGAAAAGTATGAGAACATAGCCAATATGAAAGTGATGCAATAAGCAAAAGCTAGTCTGTGGGAAATTCTACAGGACAAAACTCATTAATTACATACACACACACACACACACATGCATATATTGCTAAAGATTAGAAAGAAAAGATGGAAAGCACATCTTTAAGAGATGTGTGACATACCAACCAACTGCAGTATCTGGATCTTATATGATATTTGTCTTAGTGTTCTATTAAAGCGAAGTGACCAAGGCAACTCTTATATATATAAAAAAATTGAATTGGAGGATTGCGTAAGGTTTCAAAAGTTTAGTCCATCATCATAATGGCAGGGAGCATAGTGACAGGGAAGTGTGATGCTGGAGAAGTAATTAAAGCCTACAACTTGATCAGAGAGAGGGGAGGGAGGGAGAGTGAGAGAGAGAAACTGGTACTGCCTTGGACTTGGAAACTTCAAAACCCACCCCCAATGACACACTTTCTCCAGCAAGGTTACACCTCCTAATTCTTCTAATCTTTTCAAACTGTTACACTCTCTGGTGACCAAGCATTCAAACACACAAGCCTATGGGATTCAAATAAGAATGACTGGGCTGGGGGCCATTCTTATGCGAACTACCAAAATACTGGTTAAAGTACACTGTTATACATGTTTATGCCAGATGTGGTGTCACACACCTGTTATCCCAATACTAAGACACGTCATCAGATGTTTGAAACTGTGTGTGGGGGGAGGCGTCAGCCTGAGCAACATAATAAGAGCCTGTCTTTAAACAGCAATAACAACAAAGTTCCCAATGATGATGACCACAGTTTGCTATTAAGATATTACATCTTCGGGTTTGGAAATGGTATTAAGGTCATTCACAAAATCTCCTTACCTGTCAGCCCTAAATGAACATCTCTGTTTTTCTGCTCCTTAAGGGTCAGGAAACATCCAGAAAGATAAGGTAGAAAGCATGTAAGAACCCCAGATCATGAAAGCTGCTGTCCTAACATATTATGGACTTGGCTGAGCCATTATACTCAGGAATTCATAGTAGTTGTGATTAATTGCTTAAGACCAGCATGAGATCAAGTCAGCATGGATGTAGGAGGGGCACACAAGGTTCCATTTCTTGCTAAAGAGCTACTGGCTGTTGATTGCCACTGAGGGAAGAAGAGTAATTTGTCTCCATGACTGTGACTCCTAGTAGGTTGTCCATGCTTCCGTGGATAGCTCCATGTCTATGTGCATGGTTAGGTTCAACTGATTTTTTTTAAGCCCATGATTTAGAAGGTGTGTGGTTTGGAGAGGAGATCCAAGAGGAGTTGAGGTAGGAAAGAGGGTGTGTATGATCAAAACACGTTGTATACATCTATGAAATTCTCAATATATAAAAATATTATTTTAAAAAGAAAAGTCATAAAAATCTGAAAGTAAAAATAAAAAAAAAGATAAAATGGTGATATTTATGCCTGAAATTTGCTTAAAAGTCAAAGGATGGGAAGGTAGATACAATACAAATGTACCAACATTGACCTTGAATAACGAAAAATAGAGGGCCCATTATACTTCTATTTTTCTTTAATACAAGGATTAATTTGTATTTGTGTGGGTGTTCCTCTGTGTGTGTGTTACTCATATGCAAATACCCACGGAGGCCAGAAGAGAGTGTCAGGTCTCTTGGAGCTGGAGTTACAGATGGTTGTGAGCTCAGTGCAGATGCTGGGAACAGAACGTGCATCTTCTGGAAGAACAGCAACACTCTTAACAGCTGAGCCCTTGCTTCAGTAGCATACTTCTGTTTGGTAACGCTTAACATTTTTGCTTTTATATGCTCTAGTGTTTTTAACAACACCCACTTTTAGCACAGATTTGCAGCATCTGCCATTCAGGCTTTTGGGAAGAGGGAAAATTGATTCATTTTGTTGAGATAGAAATAGCAATTTCTTAGTGTATTTGAAGATATAAAACTTACAGGGAACCATTTTGCCCCTGTGTCTCTGCTATATAGAGAGGTAGTCTCACAGAAGTGCCCAGAAAGCAGGCAAAATATTTTCAGAGCAAACCATATTTTTATGTGCAAAAAGAAAAAAAATGGAGACAACTTCTGTGTCCATCAACAGGGGAATAGACAGATTGTGCTATATTCATCAAATACATTTCAATAGAGCAATAAAAGTTAATGAAGTATAGCTGCATAAATCAACATTGATGGTTCTCATAACACAAGTATGAGGCTGAGAACAGAAAGAGAAAAATTTTAGAAGAATTCATATATTTTATGTAAAGCTTTAAACATATTTAACAATGATATCCTCGCACATGTGTGAATCATTGAAGTGGCTGTAAACTTATAATATATGCAGTGGAATGCCAGGTACCAAATCACGGGTAGTGGGTTCAGCACATAGGGTAATATGTCCTGGGACAGACACAAAATGGGCTTCAAATGCATTGATGACATGTTGATTTTAATGCTCACATATTATTTAAGTATTTCTGTTAATAAATTTATAATTCTCCATGTATGAAATTTCAGAACTTTGAAATTTCTAAGCCACAGCTCTCTCCCTCAGCTGTGGTCACCATCACCCGATCAGATGGCAGTTCTTCAGTCATGCTGCGGGATCAAGCACAGGCAGCATTTTTCGGGCCTGATACACTCCTGACGGGAAGAAGTTTACCAATGAGAGCATGTATTTTAAAAAGAAAATTCACATAGAAATGCATCTCCTCATCTCGTAGATTCCACTGCACTGGATTAGAAAGGTTATTGTGGCGTGGCTAGAGCCAGTCACCTGACAGCCAGATCCTAAGACAGTCTGTTAGTAGCTCTCTGCTTCGTTCCTGAAGCAGGGTCATGGTTCCCAAATCCACTTCATCTCTAGCACCGGGACTACCTCTCCGTCAGTCTAGTTTTCTCTAGCTTGCTGTTGATCTGGTCCACTTCTGGATTCTAGTACTGATGCCTGGACCTATGGTACACAGCCATGAAAGTGGTCTTTTTAGGCTTCAGTTCCACCCTGCAGAACCTCTTCTTCACCTTTGTCCCCTGGCTTCTCTGCTAGAGAAAAAAAAATGGCAGTGATAACACTGAGTCTTGAGGTCGTTCCATGGAGATTGAGTGCATGAACACCCATCACTGGGCTTCCACACTGCCTCACACGTGGCACGATATTGATGGGGAACAACGGTATTAGCAACAGCTCAGCTACTATTAAATCCTCTCTGCATATAGATGCTCACTTTCTCTATAACGTGTGTTACTCTCAACACCAGAAAGGAAAACTTTGTCCAGGATCATGACTGGCTGGGGAGGACTTGAGCACAAGTCAGTCTGAAAGGGACTAATGAAAGAGCTACTCTACATCAATATCCCAGGAAACAGTCCCATCTAGCTAGAATCTTCATTCCATTCCCAGAAATGGACATAGAGCCTAAAGGGGGTCACATCATGCTCCAGGGAGGGAAGTATGGAGGGGGAGGTAGGGAGGGGGAGAGAGACAGAGATAGAGAGCGAGAGAGGAGAGAGAGAGAGAGAGAGAGAGAGAGCTTCTGTCCATTTAAAAGAGAAGCAATCAAACAGTTCTAGTTGTATCTACTGAGACACTTCCTGGAAGAAAGTGGCTGACTTTTTATCAGATGTGCCACTCTGAGAAATAATTGCTTGCAATAATGGTACAATGGCAGCCTGCTTGGAGTACTGTTTATCCATGTCTGTTCTAGCTTTCAACTTCAAAGAGCCCACTGCCTCACAGAGAACATCAAAATGACACCAGTGTTGTTAATGACAGTGGCCTAACGCATCACACAAGAGTCAAATGATTTCTCTGGCTAGGCAAAGGGAGAAAGTATGGCTTGCATGCATATCCTGATGCTTCATTTGAATTCACAAGTAGGAAGATGGAACGAGACTGCAGATTTATTCACATTCAGGGAAAAGCAGGATGAGAGATCGAGCACGGAGGAATGAAAACAATTAAAAAATGACATAAGAGGCACTATTTCTCTGTTTTCCTCTGTAATTTGCTTCCAGACTGGGAGTGGCTGGATCCTTTTTGTGATATAAAAACAGCAACAACAAAACACAGAAAATTATGAAATAAAAAATAGGTTTCCACAATCTTGTTTCCCTTTACTTCAGGGACGCACTTGGACCATCACAGCCGTATCTGACTTACACCTCTCTAGCTAGTTCTTGGGGTAACTGCATCCTCAAACCCCTTAACTTCAAAAGCCACTCTTCATTGGTCCCCACCCCAACCTCTGGCTCATTTCTGCTTTGTCGTGTGGTCAGTCCACCTCGGTTACGTCACCGACACTCTCAGCACCTGCCTCTTAGATCCGTCTGCATCACTTCCTTTCTTCTTTTGCCTGTCATGTCCCGCTAACTTGACATGTGCTGGGTCAAAACGCCTCTCTTTTCTCTTTCAATCTGCCTACAAGATTGCTACCAAGGATTTGCCACACTCATGACTGTCTCCATTTCTAACTACCCCAAGTAATGACTTGGCTGCTCCCAAGACAGGTTGGAAGGGGTTGCATATAAATGAGGCTCCTGGTCAAAACCTCATCTGGCTTGGGCTACTACCATCCCTCAGCACTGGAGCAAGGACTAGGGACTACACAGGGGCAGACTTAAAAGTGGTGTTGTTCATCTTCTACTTGATTCTAGAAGGTGAAGTTATGCAACCCGAATGGAGTCAGGTAGACCTTAGCCTCTTTAATCTCCATTACTCCCTAGCTGCATGCATATGAGAACAAGCCCCCCTCACTTCCTCTCTGACTAGGAGTCTTACTGATTATTGTGGGTGCACACTTGAGACCGCAAAGTCAGCAATGTGATGGACATAACTTCTCAGTTTTCCTCCGGTATGTAAAGCCTCTGCAGCCGCCAGACAAGTACTCAGCACTGAGTTTTACTTTCTTCCTCTCACGGTGCTGTGGACTGAGTGAGAACTCACTGTGCTAGGCCAGCATTCCAGCACTGAGCTGATTCCCTAGCCCAGCCTTGCTCTATTCCAGTTATCCCTTGTCTTGTTGCTTTTTTTTTTGTTCTCAGGATTCACACAGTTCTAAGGTTTTAATTGAGGATTTCTGATCCTGATAAGTCAGAATCCATTTAGATGATTACCTGCTAAGTTGCCCATCCTCATCTGGCCTTTTATTGTTAGTTGATGCATGTTCCTCTGAGCCATCCCTCACCTCTGAGCACAAGGCCTCAACATGCCTTTGTCTGAGGTAGTTCCGTGCTTTATAAATTGAATAAGAGCCAGCCAGCTGCTCCTGGCTTTAGAGAGTTGAAGAACCTTGGTGGGGCTCATTAAGAGTTTTCTCGCCTCCATCCTTCCTCCACCAAAACCCTCCTCCTCTTATGTCTTGCTGGAACATGGGGAACACTGGAACTGCTTGTGAACCATCTCCCTTTGCGCACCACGGTGTCGTTTATATCCCAGCTCTTCTTGCCTCCCCCAGCTCTGAGAACCAGAGGCACAAACGTCTTTGCTCTCAAATTTCCTAATGCTGTTTATTTTTGAAAATTAAAAGTCTAAGCTCTTTAAAATCAGAAGTAATTTTCTTTCAACATCTGTTCTGCACTCCCATAGATGCCACATGGGAATAGGCCAGAGGATACAATGAAATTCCAGGGAAATGTCAACTGTTATTTTAGAGTCTTACAATCACATGTATGAAGTGGCTAAAATTATTTCAGGCTTACGATGAAGCCTAAATGCTATAACAGGAATGAAATTCCTAGCAGTGTTTGATTTAGACACTAGATAATCCCATCTCCTTACTCTCTCAGTTTTTCTCACTGTTCTGCCTTTTTTCTTCTTGGATTTTCATCCCTATCTGTTCCTTGTATCAAGTAGTTCCTTAACTGTTAGATTGTTATGTCTTCTTCACCTCTGAAAAGATTTTAAAAAAATCTCATTGTGTGTGTGTGCAGTTAGATGCCCATGGATGCCAAAGGGTAATCTCAAGTGTTTTTGTCTGTAACCCCCCACATTCTCTCTCTCTCTCCCTCTCTCTCTCTCCCTCTCTCTCTCTCTCTCATTTTTTGAGACAGTCTCTCACTGTCCTTGGGGCTCACAGATTTGGCTAGATTGACTGGCCAGCAAACCCCAGGGATCCTCTGGCCTCTTCCCCTCGGCACAGAAACCATAAGCTTCTCGCTCCGCACCCAGCTTTCTGTGTGAATGCTAGGGATTCGGTCATCATGCTTACGGAACAAGCCATAGTCCCAGTTCCTCTAGACACACAGACACCCATATTTCCACATCAAAAACCATGCCCATATTATACTGCAAATTTGTGATTTTTCGTGGGTTTTTCAGATCAGGAGGAGCACAGCTTTGCTTAGGACAGAGCCAAAGCAATGGCTGTCTCTAGTTCAGTCTGCCCCATCTCTTCTCATACTGAGCTCCTCAGCACACTTTATAGCTTGCTCTCCTGCCTCATCTCCTCTCTTCCCATTTCTGGATGTCCTCTGGCTATTCACTAGCAATATTCTATTTCTATACTTCAGTGTGACCCTTCCACCCTTCCAGCATAAGCATTTATAACAGATCTCATTTCCTACAGGTGATGCTGTTCAAATGCCCAGGCTTCCCGCTGCTGCTCTTCTCCACCGCCACCA
>LOEQ01001448.1:185064-203161 GCA_001685075.1 Bramus lutescens
TTTAAATGTAAACAGACATTTATAAACAATCATTTAGGGAATTTGGGTGCAGTTTTCTCAAAACTGCTTACTGCTTTTTGTTGGGCAAAGTATTTCCTCTTTGGGGGTTTGTACAGAGACCATTCAGTCAGTCTTGGTCCATCAAACCACATTAATCTGTAAGGATTCCACAGGTCCTCATCTTGTGTGGAAACAAATGAAGAACCTCTTTTCCAAAGCAACAAATCCTTAGAACCAAATTTTGGAATCAAGATATCTTTAAAATACATAGATTGGTTTAGCTTAGCAGCCCATACAATGAAATTTCTCTTTGTACTTAGCTCTTTCACAGTCAAAAAATTCAAAGAAAACACAATAATATGCATAATCCATATTCTCTGTGTATATTCCATTTTTATATGGCTTATTTATCTTACTCTATTACTTTTTCTACAAGTTTAATATTTATTTTGTTATCTTTACTCATTTAATCTATGACTGTACTCTTTTATATCACAGTTACTGTCTCTTTACTCTTTTCCTTCTTTCTCTCAAGCCTATGTGCATTTTTTAAACACACTATGTCTCATTTAGAGGTCTCTTATGTCTGAATCTGTCCTTATTGCATATCTGTAATTCTTTTCTGACCAGGATGGCTCCTTAAAAATGCTAAGCACTTTTTAAAAACCTAAATGATCGCATTGTTAGGGCAAATATGGCTCTGCCTGCTTGCTCTGCCCAGTCCATCATGGCGGAAGTCTATTAACCTCCTCTGTAAGCCATTCACAGTGCTCCAGTTCCATGTCTACAGTTGGTCCATGTTGCGCCACTAAGCAAGTTGTATCACTCTGCTCAAAAACCCCATTTAAATGCTCAGCCTCCTGAAAAAGCCAGAGTTTGCACTGGCTGCTCAACCCAGAAAGCCTCCATGTGTTATTTATTTATTTATTTATTTATTTTTGCTACTGCTGAATCAGGAAGACCTCTTTTAAAGGAATCATGCCTTTGCTTCTTTGTAGCAAACAGAGCCCACCCAAGAAAATGCCCCTTCCAAAAATCCATGGTTAACTCTGTTCTTTTGTGTCTAGGATTTCTTTTTAAGCTTTCTCAGGTTTTACATGGATATAGTTGACCATGTTGACATGCCAATTTGCTCTAGGAAGGCCACTTGTTTGTTCCTGGCTGCTCAGCCCAGCAAGATTCCAGCTGCCAGGTGGCATCTTTCCCCTCTGGTGGCTACATGGCTTTGCTGTCTTTATCCCAGCATTTAGTTTAGTTTTCCCCACTTATCTCCATTCCACCCTGCCAGGCCCAAGACAGATTCTTTATTAATCTATGGTATTCACAGCATACAGAGGGGAATCCCACATCATATGGGTAGTAATGAGGTAGTAGTTAATCCTACCAGACACTGAAATCTTTAGGATCCTTTATAAGTAGCAGAACCAGACATTTCACCCTACACAGACTAATGGGCTAGAAGAGAAAAAAGTAAAAATATACAAAAAAATAGACATTCATTAAATGCCAGAAGTATCTCCAAAAACTGGAGAGATGGCTCAGTGAATGAAGGGCTTGCAAGGCAAAAATGAGAGCTTTGGTCTCTAATACGCACACAAAATGCTAGGCAGCATGTCACACTTCCAAGAGTTATTCTTCAAAGTCAAGATTTATATACAAAGTTTCCACATTGTACTCAATTTTGCTTAAGAGAAAGTCAGCAAAATAGGTGTAGTAAGTATAGAAATTGCATGATGAATAAAGCCAAAGTTGGTTTAGAGCTTAGGGTATAAAATGGGAATTTGCCATTCCATACAATTATAAATGATTCCATGAATTTAAAATGGAAAGAGTGCTCTGTCTTAAGCTTATATATTATTTTCTGAGTAGTGAGCAACATTTATTGATATCAGATTGTACCTGGAGACAATTGTCATACTACATATTTTATAAAACTTGGAAGAGAATTCTCCTTCTTTACTGATCTGTTGGCAGTCCTGGGAGACACCAAAACAAGAGCTCTGCCAATGTTGAAAGCCAGCGTACTTTCCTTTTATCTTGAGACAGTACCACATTAAGTTTCCTAGGCTACCTTTGAACTCACTTCATAACTCAAGCTAACCAGAGCTGCAGATCCTCTTGCCTTGACCTCTGGAGTGTCTGGGATTTTGGTTCTGCATCACCAGGTCCTGCTGGAAGTGATTTTAGGTAGATTGGATGGGCAACTTCTATTGTAGGACAAGGCATCTAGATCATTGAAGAAATAAACAAAACTGGTAAAAACAGAAAATATTCTACAGTAATGATAAGATTGGGTAAGATAAGGTCCTTTAAAAGTAACTGTGGTGATTAACAGGCCTTTTGTGTAGTTTCAAAGTAGCTTATAGGATGCAAGGAAAAGAAAAAGGAGAAATGGGTAACATCATGCCAACAAAGCAATCAAAGTTAGCATTGCCAATCAAGCTGAACACTAAGAAGTGGTAAAGAAGATGGAATGTTTGTGAGTTAATCCCTGAGGGGTGGTACAGTGTTGTTTTTGTTGTTGTAAAGATTGTGTGTGTGTGTACTTCATACATTCTCTGTATATGTGTGTGTGTGTGTGGTGTGTGTGTATAATTGTATGAGCTATTACACAAGACCAAGTTGAGAGACATTTTATAAAGTAAATGAGCTGTATTCTTTAAACAAACCAAGCCATGAAATACAAAGATTGAGAGGGCTTTTCAGATTAGTGGTTACCTGGAGTGAAAATGACTTAATGCAAGGTACTATACTGTGCTGCGTCCCGGCCCAAGAAATAGACATAGTTGGGGCAGTTGATGTAATTCTCCTAAGCCTTATAGGCTAGCTGGTGCTATTCCACCAACATTCATTTCTGGATTTTGTTGATTATGTTGTTGATACCGATGGGCTCTTGGTCACAATTTACATTGGAATGCTTCACCATGATTTCAGATTCTTGTGAGTTCGAAATTACTTCAAAATGAAAAGTTAAAGAACTAGATAAAACTGATGATCTAACTTTTCTGGAGTCTGTTGGCAGACATTTAATTGACATGCATTATAAAATGTCATTTTCTTTTTTCTTGGTGTCACTGTACAAGAGCTTGTCAGGTCTCACCCCTGCTTATGGCAGAGTTTTCTAAATGTGCAGCAGTTATGGAAAACAAATGAAAGTTACTAATTATTGGCCTTTTCTTGAATTATCCCCATTGTCATAATGAAGAAAACATTTTTATTAGTTAGAGGGTTTCCTTTTAATAGTAAACTTCTTTGTATCCACTTAGCTAAGGAGAGTAAGGACTCAGACATCAACAAAGGCCTTTTTCCTTTCCTGTGAGTTGAATAGGAAAAATATCCAATTCCCTTCGCAAGTGTTATTCAGGAACCTTGGAGATACCTGCAAATTGCTTTTCTAGAGTGAATGGAGAGGTTGTAGCTAACTATGACTCTATGATTGTGTAAATATTTCTTATTGGATATGGGTGTGGTAGTTGCTGTAGCAAGGGACAAACTAGGATCAATACATTGAACTGGAAATTCCAAAAACATGTTTAAAGAAAACCTCATCCTCAGTAGAATACTGAATTGTTTTGGAGCCTTCACTCTGCTCCTGAAAATGATCCACACCAGCTCCTTCAGCCCATCACCACAGCTGGATCAATAACTGTGCTGCATATAAAGTTATGTCTTACAGGATGTCGATATTACCCTTTCAAGTGTGCATCTTTCATGATTTATCAATCAATAGCTCAACTAAATATGCTTTATATGCTACAAGCACTTATTTTTTACCTGGCAGGAAAACTGACATTTCAAAGCTAATTACCTTCCATCAAGGCACTATCTTCTAGATTCAGGGACACACTTTACCTGACTGAGCTGGAACTGGCCAAACCTTGGATCATACAATAGGGCTATAATGCGGGTCTCCTATAACCTCCTGCGGGGAAAATGGTTTCCAACTCATGATAGCACCAAAAGCTGTTCTGAAAGAGTAAATAAATGATCATTAAACGTCAGCAAACTGACTTCATTATAAATCTAAGTAGCACTAATGTCATCATTAATTACTTAATTTTCAATGAATCTCATGTATTAATCACTGACTATACAATAAATGCTGATAAAATAATTCCCAATTTTAAGTAATTACATTTATTTGTTTAGTGAAATCAAGAAAGGTAGGTAATACTACTTTTTTATAGAGCTAAGAAAATAAGCATGCGTAGTTATGTACCTAAAATCACTTCATTAATAAAAATAGGATAGTCACTGCAGCCAGGTGTGTTTTGAACTTGTTATCAATAATTATGTAAAATGTATCCATTAATATCACCTATTAATGGATATAACTTGCAACTCAAGTACTATCTTAGCTATTTCAAGTGTGTCCTGTAGTTAGGAGCATTGAGTTTCTAAAACTAACTCTTCAGTTAAGCCCATTATCTCAGGTTCTTTATGCCTGATGACAGATTTAGAAAAGGAGACTTACCATGAGTCACCATGATGCCTATACTAGTTTTCTGGTGGTTTTAACAAATCATGGAGTTTTTTTGTGTCTTGAGCAGCATGTAGCTGCTCTGGGAAGAGAGGGGGTTATTCTGTAGAGACATTTGTGCCCCTCTCCCTTTGTCTGCCAATCAGCCAATTTAAAGAGAAGGAAAGAAAGTAATTAACATATCTAAAATTTAGGTAATCTTGTTAATAATCAGGAAAACACAAATTTTAAATGAGACATTTCACAATTAACAGAGTTAGTGATATGGCAAGTAAAAATGTTAGTATGAGTAAGCTCATTGGGCAGTGGAAAAAAGTAGACATGGAATTAAGAGGCAGAATTGTTGAGGAGGATTCCTGCAAGAAACAAGGAAGAACGGAATGGGGTGACGGTGACTAAATTTCATTATATAAATCTATGAAACTGTCAAACAAAATGACTAGTTTAAGGAAATAGTATCATGTGCACTAATAATGAGAACCAAACTAATCTTATCACTTTCAAAAGAATTTTGATGAATCTCTCTATAGACAAACTCACCAAATATAATCTTAAACGTGTATGTGAAGAGGTGTTCACTGATGTTCACCAATGAACCATGTGTAATAATGAGTTAAGACATATTATAAATCACTGAGAATGAGTTCCGTACATTCCTGTGAAGAATGTCATACAATAAATGAAGAGAAGCAGCCACAACCCAGGATGTTGGCATATACAGGCTGTAAATTAAGTGCTCACTTAAAAACAGAATTATCCATATGGTGGGAAGCAACTCATACAGAACTTTATAAAGCATAAAACAATTGCACAAAGTGTGTATGTATATATATAATTGCATTAATATGACAGAAGTATACATGAGTCAAACGTACACAACTTCTTGGTACCATCATAACTATGAGCATGCCTGAGTTAATTTTTGAAAGAAGTAAAACTAAAAATCATCTACCCATTATACCATCATGAGATAAATAAGAAAACTTCTTTGTGTCCAGCTATAAAAATTCCTATTCCTCCTCAATTTTGATTTTTTTTCCATTGAGTACTTCCCCTTCCTATTATTGGACAAAAGAACAGGACAAACAAAACCCCACAATTAATTCATGTCCCATGATGTGGAGTGGTTCAGTTTGCTATGAGAGTGTGCACACTCTGAGAAGTATTGATCAAGGCCATGTCAACACAGTGCTTGAACATTATCTGTTTTGTTCTGGGTCTGAGTCTAAACTCAAATGGTTAAATCAGAAAAGTGAATTCTCCTTTCAACATGTTTCCCCATGTCCTTCCCTAGGCCTTCAGCAAACCCTAAGTCCTGCGAGTAGGGAAGGACATGGGGAAACATAATCCACATTCAGATGCCACTCTCAGCTGTCTTCCAGGATTATTAGGTACCTGGCACTGTAAACTCCAACTTGTTTCTTTAAAAATTGTTAAAGCAGATATACCAGCATGTCAATAGCAGAGTCATATCCAAACCATATATTATTCCTTCATAGATGCTGCAACAAGGTGATGTGCAGCCCACAATGAGGACAAGACTAATCTCAGTGCAGAGCCAAGGCTCTGGAGATTTCCCCGGGGAGTCCATCATTTTATCACATGCCACAGCTTCTGTCCATCAGCATGCTCTCCTGAGCAGCTCCCTTCCCCTCTACCGCTACTATCCTTGGGAAAGTGCTCTCGAATAAAATTCACCTAGCACAGGTCTTGCCTGGGACACAGGGCCATGATGTCAGCATCCTTGTGATGCCAGCATATTTATTTAGACAATAGGGGAATCCGAGGTCACTCACTGGCAGGTGCTTTGAAAACTCCTCAGCATCCAGACTAGCAAGTCACAAGTTCATGGTGACTTCTTGTTTTGACTGCTTAAGTGAACCAGTACTGGCTGCCAAATGGCATGTGTCATATATGGCTCTTCATGTTTCTTGCTACTTTTCCCTGCTTTGTATGAGCAATTGTGATAGGCTTCAGAAACAGTAATGTGCATGTATATACATAAATATACATACAGGCATATTTAAAAGGCAGGTTTTTAATACAGTTTGTCATTCTGCTTCTGAAATCCTAATGAGCAAGACCTATAACTCTTAAAATCACATGAGGCTGCATGGTTCCTTTTTCCCACACTTGAAGAGTTCAGATAGGGTTAAACTTAGCACTTCTGCAACTATTTAAGAAACACAATATCCCCTTCTCTTTGCTTCTTTTGAGCTTGTCTAGCAGCTCCATCCTTGAGAGGCACAATTCTACTTTGTGATGGTGGAGAGTGAACTCCAAGCAGAGCCAGCTTGGAAAGTCTTCACAGGTCACAGACCACACTTGAGGTCACAGAATCAAGATAGGATGGCATGCTCCTGCCAGCTCAAGCACTGAAGAATACCACCACCACCCCTCACCATGCAGCGCAATACTGGCTACAGGACTGAAGAATCCCAGGATTTTAGGTGCCTAGAAAATCAGCACAGCTCTTCCTAGCTCTGGTATTCCACAGTGCTCATTCTGAGTTATTCTTGGCAGCAATAGCAAGTTATTTGTTCACCGAAGTGGCATCGAGTTGACCTGGTGGGAGATGAAAATACCCCTTCTCTCCTTTGTTCTCCTGAAATACCCTGCCCTTCTTCAGCCCGTGCTTTCGAGACAGCTAAGATGGACAGCAAGGAGCTGTTCAAACATCTTGCTGGTAATGAATAGAAATGAAGCAACTGTCAGCAAAGACCGCTGTGAAGGTGGCAGGGACAGGAAAGGAAGGCAATTGTGCTGGGAAGCACAGTTGTCACTCTGTGTTAATAAGTGAACATGACCTTTCTGTGACAAAAATTAGTTGCTGAGATCCGTGCTGAATGGTCAGAGCCGTTTAAAATGTAAGCCCAGACAACAGGGGACCATGTGTTGGAGAGAGCACGACACCACTCTTGTTTTCTCCAGATCCATTGCCTGTCACAGGAGCTGCATGGACAGTACAAAGGAAAGGTAGGAAATGACACTTGCACCACTCCCCAGAGCACGCTGCCACTCTTGATAACAGCGGAAGTAGGAGCTCCCAGATGCCATTCCAATACTTTCACAAAATCAACCCAGATTCCACTGCTTTTTTGCCTCGAGTATAAACAACAAAGAAAATAACTCACAAATATTTGTTGCCCCCTGTCCAACCGCCAAATTTAATGTCTCCTGCCACTGTAGGCTACCTCTTTGTGAAAATGGATGTCTTTTTTCCACCGCACCTCTTAAGCAGATATCTCTGTCTGATGCTTGCTCTGTATTCCTCCTGCCAGGTTTTCAGACAATAGACTGATAGTCTATTGTCCCCTGAGCATATATCCTGAGGGCTCTGAAGCTGTTATCCTCAGCTATCACTGTCCTGTGATCATCTCTTCTGCTTTGCTTTACACCATCAAGCTGGTCTTCTCTTGAGGAACGATACACTTGCAGCAAGGAAGGACTCATTTAACTTGCACACCTATTAACCAGAGGCCGCATTAGGTCTCAAGGACTATCATGAAGGGCAAGTTTCAGTGGCAAGACATTTGTAGAACCATAGTGCACTAGGATGACAGCTGATGGAAGAGGCCACTGAGACTGAAGAGTACTTCTATGCTGATGTGAACCTGAGAGACATAAAGATGGCAAGAGCCCGAAATACTGAAATCCCTTCACTTTGCATGTCCTCAGTGAAGGCCTCGAAGGTGAAGGGATTGGTTGTTCGCAAAGCCCAGCCTTTAGGACCAAGGAATGTTAGTGGGAACTGTTCATAATGATCACAAATCTCTCCTGAGTGCTTCCTAAGCGTCAGTTCTGTGTCAAGTGCTTTCCAGGGGTTGGAGAGAAGGCTCCATGGTTAAGAACTCTAACTGCTCTTCCAGAGAACACAGTTTTATTCTGCACCTGCATGGTTGTAGCAGGCTTTCTTTCGGGCCCATCCAGCTTCCAAATATTGACACAGAAACTTATTATTAGTTATGAATGTCTGGCCTTAAGCTCATTTCTTGCTAGCTCTTATAAGTTATTTTAACCTGCCTGTTTCTCTTCATGTGCATTTACCTCAGGGATTTTTACATTTTTTTCATTTTGTATGTCCTACTTTGTGTTTGTCTGTGTGGTGGCTGCCTAGCTAACTAACCTTTATCTCCACCTTTCTCTCTCTTCCCCCAGCCTAGATTCCTCCTCCTACTTATTCCCTCTGCCTGCTTTTCCCTTTCCTGCCTAGCTATTGGCCATTCAGCTTTTTATTAGATCAATCAGGTGCCTCTGGCAGGCAAAGTGAAACAGCAACACATCTTTACATAAGCAAATTCAGCATAAACAAATGTAATGCATCTTTAGATAGTTGAACAAATGCAGTATACACAAATGTAACACATCTTTGTCTAGTTAAACAAATACTCCACAACATTTGGAGGAGTCTCACAGTCATCCATAACCCCAGCCCCAAGAGCCACACCCTCATCTGTCCACAGAAGGCACTATACACAACTGATATACAGGCATACATGCAATTGGAAAACCTATACACATAAAATAAAAATAAAGGTATTTTACTTATTATCTCTTAGATTATCCTCATTACAGCCCAAGAAGTTGTTCCTGTTTGTGTGTGTGTTATAGAAATGGGAAAATGAAGAGACTAAGACATTTTCCCAAGGATCTGGGAGTTAGAGAGTGAATTATCTAGACTGAGAATCAATATACAGCCATCACACTCTGTGAATCTTTGGCCCACGCCACTCTTCACATAATTTCAGTTAACTAAGAAGAAAATATATCAACTAAAATGAAGTCAAAACATCATCTACTTGTATGACTTTCTGGTGCTACATGAATCCCGAGAGCCTGGCGTCTTCCAGTATGGGTCCCCAGGTATCATTAAAGGCATGCATCACAAACGAGGAGGTCTTTCTCTAAAGAGCTTTTGTGCCTTGTCTATAAAATGCGAGGGTTGGACTGAATAATCACAGCTGTCCTTTCTGGTTCTTAGAGTCTGTGATTCCAAATAAGGATTGCCATCCTCAAAGCTTGTAAATTTTGGCTCCCTTCAGCAGCCCTAAAGAGGGGAAAAAAAGGAAGAATGGATGGCATGCTTGTGCAAATGTAAGTAATAGAGAGCGGAGATGCTCCCCTTGCGGATTCTGAGGTGATATACATGACTTGGGCAAAGAGAGAGAGCACTTCATGCAACACCAGAGAGGAGCACCTTCATCTCAGCCCATCTTCCTGCAATAAAAACACAACTGGGGTTTTCGAGTGAGTTCCTTGATGTATGGCCTTGTTCTTCCTCATCAGTCTCACGTGATTCAACATTAGAGAGAAATTTTTCCTCTTAAATTCCTTCTTGCAACAGAGGTAAATATCTTACTTTTATAAAAATACATTTCCTAAAGATAAAATACAGTGCTACAATGCTGTTTCAAATGGATTTGCCATAAGTCAGGGACCCTCATTCAAATAATAGACTATGAACCCAATCTGTCTTGGAGTGTCAAGATGTAGAGAGCTTGGTCTTATTAAGGTGCTCTGTTATGAGGCCCAGTCACCGAGACAAAGGATTGTTTTTCAACAGGGCTGTGGCTGCCACTGCAAGTCTTCGGCTTGAATGAAAAGGCAATTAAGAAAAGAACCTGGAACAAAGATCTTAACTAAATTCTCTGTTTTCACCTCTAGCATAATAAAAATGGTGTGTAGTCATCAGTTGGCTAAAATAGAGTAAAAACTGTGAAATTAAGCAACATTGGTAAGACCAACTTTATTTCTAAGAACACTTTCCTTCTAGTGTTACTTGACCTTTTTTTCTTTCTTTCTTATAGAAGTTTTTGCTAAGGTGTTATAAGTGTTTATGTGGACGATAGAGGGAAGGAATATCACAAGTTCCTGTGTGAGGGCCTGCTGCAACTCTAGGGAAGTGGGCATTGAAAGATGTAATGTAGTTCTCGATGCTTTACACTGGAGTCTTCACCTGACTGTTCAAAACTCATAGCTCAATTTACCTTCTTCTGTAACCATGAGAGTAAATCTTTAGTCTCCCAAGAAGCATTAAAAGCCCTACTACCAACCTATTGCTACACAAACCACAAAATACAGTAGCTTAAAAATACAGAGTTGTAGATAAGGCTTGATAAAATAACTGCTGTGCAAGCCTGAGGATGTGAATTCGGATCCCTGGTTGCCACATTTAAAAAATAGGGATAGATATAGATAGATAGATAGATAGATAGATAGATAGATAGATAGATAGATAGATGGAAGGGGAGGAGAAAGCTGGGCATTGCAGTATGCTTCTATAACAGTTGGGAGGCAGAGAGAGGTGGCTCATGGAGTTTATTGGGCAGCTAGCCTATCCAAATTAACGAGTTCCAGATTCAGTGAGAGATGCTGCTTTAAAACCTAAAGAATGGGGCTGGAAAAAATGACCCAGTGGTTAAGGACACTTCCTACTCTACTCAAGAATCTGAGTTCAGTTCCCAATGCCACATCAAACAGCTTACAGCTGCCTATAACTCCAGTTCTGAGGGATCCAATGCCTCTGTCCTGTCAGGGCATCTGCAGTAGTGCACATGCCCACATACACATGCATGGACACACAGAAAAGCACAAAATTAAAAATAATAAATTAATGGAGAGTAATTGAGGAAGACAGTCAACTTAGGCCTCTGGCCTCTACATGCACATACATATATGTACGTACACCCATACAAACACATACTCATATATAATACGCATGTAAACAAATTTGTCCACAGTTCCTCTGGGATGGGAATCTTGGTATGGCTTAGCAGAATAATCAATTTAAGGGTTAAATTAAGTTTATTGAAGTAGGATTCTCTTCCTAGCTCAGTCAGTGGTTATTGACAAACTTCAACACTGAGAGCCTCAGGGCTTGCCAGGGTGGTGGCTCCATTCTTGGCCTTTCCAACATGGCAGCTTGTTCATCAAGTCAACAAGATCAACAGTTCACAGCTGATCTTTTGTAACTTAATCAAAGAATTGGTGTTGCCTGAGCTTCTATGTTCTTTTGTTAAAAGTAAATCACTAGTCAGTTCACATGGTCAATATCTCTAAAGTTGTTTTTGTTTGTTTGTTTGTTTTGGTTTTGTTTTTTTTTCGAGACAAGGTTTCTCTGTAGCTTTGGAGTCTGTCCCAGAGCTAGCTCTTGTACACCAGGCTGGCCTTGAACTCACAGAGATCTGTCTGTCTCTGTCTCTTGAGTGCTGGGATTAAAGGTGTGTGCCACCACCATCTGGCTCTAATGTTGTGTTTTTGTTTTTTTAATTAGTTTTAAAAAAGCAAATTTAAAGGCAGCCATGTATCCTAAAACTGTCTCATAATGGAAGTCTTAAGGAATTCGCAAACCCTATTGAATACTAGCACTTATGCCTTTTTTAATACATAGCTCCATCCAGTATGGCTCTTTCTAAGTTTCTTTGCATGAGTATCACAAAATAATGAATTTTCATTGCGTTTAGTGGCCATAATGTATAAAAATGTATCACTGAGCATTTTGTAGTGGGTTCTAGGAGCCAAGAGAGGTGACTTGAACAGATTGACCTGCCATATCTTTCAGAAAATACCCTGGTGTTATGACATGTTTGCTCTTTGAAAAATAATGAGTTTTTTAAAAAGTGACAACATTGAATGCCTTGAAATTTATCACATCAAAATATCCAGAAATATTCAGAATTCCATTTTGCAGTGTTATTTTTCACAGGAAACTCCAAACTAGCAAAGTATGAAATTTTTGGACATAGTTTAATATTATATATGCATATATTTAATACCCTGCACCTTTAAAAACTATTGATTGTTGATAGTAAAATGTTATCATTCCCTTTTGACCAAAGGAAGCCAAGTTATTGAAAGTCACTCTCTTGTCCAGTGGTACAGCATCATAGCCTCTACATGAGGACTCTAATTTATATGAGACCCTTCTCCATGCTGCTCCAAGGAATCCCCAACATGCCTGCTACTACCAATGGATATTGTAATAGACTAATAGGCTTCTCTAATCCTGAGTAGCTGTAAATACATTATTAATAAGCTCAAAGATTAAACTAAGTTTGCTAATAAGATGAAAATATAGGGCAGTGTTTCTAGATAGCCTTGTGGACTTGGTATAATCAGAAAGTCCTTAAAAATGAAAGGGAGCATTGGTTGGGTTGCTACCTTCAGTATTTTATGAACAATGCTTGTAATCTCAGCCCAGCCCTGAGGATGCTGAAGTCAGTAGATCTCAAGTTTAAGGCTGACCTATGCTACATAGTGCGAGGTCACCGAAGGAACAAAGGAGATATTCTAAAGAGGACAGAGATGGGGAGAAGCAAACTCCCCCTAGAACTTTCATATGGAGACAGTTGACGTATGGTGTTGGCATCATGAGACCCATTTTGAACTACCAACCTCAAGAGCCACAAGACAATGAATTCCTAGGCATTCTTTCGACAATGTTCACAGGAAACTAACACAGAAAGGCAGCCCTCTACATCCCTAAACATCTTCCATATTCCAGATCTTGTCAGGCAATGTGGAATAATGAACTAATTATTTGTTGAGTATAGTATACTTTCAAGACACAATAACACTATACATGCAATATCTCCCTTTAGATTTCAATGCAGCAGACAGTTCTAAACTATTGCATTTGAACAATATAACTCAGCATGTTATCTTGTTATGTGTTATGCTTTGGGCAACTTCTCCAGTTTGGTGACATGAAGTATAATGAGTTACTCTGCTTTCTTATAATCAATATGTATAGATCATATGATTGGTAATTGAATTGCTTTATGTGCTTACCATGTAATGACAACATATGGCACTAAAATATATGTAACTTACTTATAAGAGGCAGAGAGATAGCTCAGTGGTTAAGAGCATATACTGCTCTTGAAGAGGACTTAGATGCATATCCAAGCAGCTTCATGGTTGCTTTCAACTGCCTGTTACTCCATTTCCACTGAATATGATGCCCTCCTCTGGCCTATGCAGACTCTTGCATGCACATGGTACACATAAACTCAGACAGTCACACACAGCTATGCAAATAAATTTTAAAATCTTTTTTTTTCTTTTAAAAAGCACAGCTGGGCAGTGGTGGCTCAAACCTTCAATTCTAGCATTTGGGAGGCAGAGATGGATCTCTGTGAGTTTGAGCCTAGCCTGATCTACAGAGTAAGTTCCAGGACAGGTTCCAAAGCTATACAGAGAAACCCTGTCTTGAAAAACAAAAATAAACAAACAAACAACATCATTGAAAACAAAAAGCAACCAACCAAACACACAAACAAACAAAAGCCCACAAAATTTAACTTGGCAGCCTAGGTATCCTCAGGATAGAGTGAAGAAAGTTCTGTCCTCCTTATATGATCTTTAGGTCTTGAAGTGTGGACAGTGAATAAAGGATTATCAGATTATATGACTACATATTAACCATCAAAATTTAGAGTTGGTTATTGTTATTTTCTTTATTATAACTTGCTGCATAAATTACAATATCCAGGAGCATGCCAGTGTTACACATACACGGGAGCTCAGCACCTAGGAATGTGGGTTCTATTTCTTTGTGTGCCCTTTGTTTATTTGCAAGATCCCAAGGATGCATTTTTAATTATGTGGAGATATCAGCTGACAATACAACTGCTGTTAAAAGATCCCAAATTAAACAGCCAGGACTAGAGGCAACCTGGAGGTTTTTGAGAGCAATCTCAGAGCTTGGAGAATTCATAAACCAAGTAAACCTTCTGACATAACTATAAAATGTGGTATAAACCCTAGAAAAAAATGGCCATCTTGAAAGGGTAACAGCACTTTTACGAGAATTCCAGCCGCACCATGGCAACATCAACCCGTCAAAGCAAATGAAGGGTAGTAAAAGTAAAATTAAACATGATGAAGGGGACACCAGCTTGCTAACAGCTTTCCAAGCAGTAAAGCTTTCAAATGTTATCTCTTCATTGGTCTGTTCAATCACACATGCCTGCTACCAAGCTTTTCGCATTCTGTATCTTTCTCATCGTCACAGCCTCCTTGCTTGAATGGACTTGTCTGTCTGTTCACAGAGGAGGAGTCGAGGCTTTCTCCTTCCTGTTCTAGTACATTCCCTTGCGTGCCCTTGTTCCTCTTCTGCAATTCTCTCTCTCCCTCCCTCTTGCCCTTGTTTTGGTGTCCAAGTCTCTGCCATCAGCAAAGGTGGCTTTGCAGAAGATGCTTGGGGGAGGAGGGCCTAAATATAGCTCAAAGCCTCAGCTGGCACTCAGCATCTTATGAATAGGACCCAACCCTCCAACCCAATCCTGTCTTTTTCCTTTCCCTTGCTCCAAAAATTGATTATTCTTCTTCAGGACTCTTATTCTCAATGAATCCCCTTTCCCTACCTCTTGTGCAGACTCATGGGAGCGTTTTTGGTGTGAACTCATAGACTAGTTAACCTCAGGCTTCATATGCTTCCCTGTTTGCAGGGATGCAGAAATCTCAAGGTTACATTTAGTTTCAGACCCACTCAACCATTGGGAATCCTTGGGACAATATCCTGGTCCTTTCTTTCAGTGTCTTAAACCTCGCCTTAACTCTGTTTTATATGTGTTTAGTGTGCACATGTGCCAAAGTCCTCTGCCTGTAGACTGCAGAGGTCATCCAACTGTGTCAAAAGCAAAAGAGAAAATCAAATGATGAAATAGCTAACTTTGGCTTCCCAAAGCTCACACAGTGACAAGGAGAAAAGGGGAAAACAAAAGGCCAGACATCCTTCTGTCCTTACACATAGTCAACAGGAGGTGAACAAGAAAAGGAGAAACCATGAAAAGAGAAGCAGGTGGCCATGCCAAGCAGGTCAGTATTTCACCCCTTAACCCCAGTTTGTTGTCTGTTAATGTGATAATTAAGTTGCTCTGAATTACAAGCCCCAATCGCTCTCAATAACTGGTATGTCAACCCACCTCCCTTTCCTATGATCAGCCTTGAAGTATGTTCCCTTGTGATTCACTCATCTGTCCAGTAGAATATGAGCTTCCACTGTCTGCAGAGTGGGACTTCACATGCTCACAAGCCTTTAAGGTCTGAAAAAGCAGTCACTGGACTTGTCCACTGGAGCTTAGGAAGGATATTCCCAAAGATGCTTAGAAAGTTCCCATCATTACTCTACAAGCTTCTCTCTGGTTTGCCTTAGAGAATGCATTCTTAGCATTCACCAAGTACCGAGATAATTTGTCCTTTTTGGCGTCCCATCTCTCATTCTGTCCTTACAGATTTACTAGATGGTTTCTGACCTCCTATCTACAGTGGCAGCTTTTAAACAAGCATTGAAAGCTGCAACTACACTCAGAAAATATTAATGCTTCTTCCCCCATTCTCCTGTTAGCATGGCTGTTGGTGTTACCCTTGTTCAGGTAGCCACATTGATGAGACTTCATGGGCTTGGCTTCTGACATCGCTAGGAGAAACAATCTCACAGTAAACTTCCTATTTCTCTGACTCTTGTAGTCCAGATATGAAGATCAAACATACTTGAAATAACTGGATTGTGTGTGTGTGTGTGTGGTGCTGGGGATAGAACTTAGAGCCATGATCATGCCAGGCAAGCTTCTACCCCCAAGAGTTTCTATCTTTTAGGGGTTGTTGATTTTTGAGGCAAGGTCTCTTTGTATCCAGGCTGACCTAGAACTCAGTATCTTTCTGCATCAGTCTCCTACATGCTAGAATTATAGGTATGTGCCACCACATGTGGATACACTTCACCAACTGGAATAATCTAGTAAGTACTTCCTTCATTCTCTCAGACATGCTTCATCTTGGATTAAAAATAACTTCAGACTAAATCTCTTTTATATTCCTCTCAAGGATCAAATGGACCATGACAGTTTGCTCGAATTTGAGAAATATTCTCAAGAGAAAAAGTACCATAAGTCTTTCTTGTATTCACTTAAATTATGAATATATGTTTAAGTAAGAACATAAATCCAGGGGCAACATTGCCTGAGTTTGAACCTCAGATGTTTGATTAGTAACCTTGGTTATATCATCAGGCTTCATCTTGTCTCTGTCTACTCCATGTAAGCTGAGAATATTAATATTATCACCATTTGCTTTTTCTAAAAATCAAATTGATTAGTATTTGCAAAATACTAAGTGACTGGAATACAACATATTTTATAATGGTTACATTCATTGTCAACCTGACTGGATTTGCAGTCCCTAACAGACACTTTTGGGCATATCTGTGAGGATGTTTCCAGAGAGGTTTAACGAACAATATGTGCTCTTTCTGAGTGTGGGTGGCACCGTTCCATTGACTAGAGTCCAAGACTGAGCTTCCAAAGGAAAAGAGGAAGAAGTTGAATCAGTTTGTCTCTCTCTACCTTCCTTACTGTGGGGGCCTGTGACCATTTGACTTAACAGATCTGCTGGCCTGCTTCCTAAACCTATCCAAACAGCATCACCAACTGGTGATGAAGCATTCAAATGCCTGAGATTATGGGGGACATTTATAATTCAAACTCACTACAGTGCTATATGTGTTAAGCAAAAATTTCTACAAATGCATATACATAAAAGCTAGGAATGAGGTCTCTACGCATACAGCTCTTATTCAACTACAAGCACATTTTGAAAACCGCTCAGCTATAGATCAAACTAATTGGAAAACTTATAATACTAATTCAATGTGATAAAGAATATTGGTTTTTGAACCTAAATCATAGAAGTTGTGATTAATTCCGTAAAGATTTAGCCTCAAATCTAGCTCCACATTGAATATGTTTCCATATCCCTGATTTTAATACCATTAAAGGAAGTCTATGTACATAAATAAGTTTCTCAAATTCTGTGACTACCTCCAAGACTTTGCAATTTAGAGTAACCAAATCCAGTTTTTTATCATCATTCTACCAGAATGGCAATTTGAAAAAGAATCTTTATTTTTGAGATCTCTTATATGCACATAATTCAATCCGATCATATCTACTCATTTTCTGCTTTCAACTCTCCACATATCCCCCCGATTTCTCTTTCAACTTCTTTTCTTTCCTTCTTTTGAGAACCCACCAAGTGCAGTTGACACAGTTCATTTGTACGATGGTGTGGGGACATTCACTGAAGCATATGCCACCTGCCAGTGGCCATATCCTGAAGAAAGAATGACTCCTTCCTACAGCAACAGTTGACCCACCATAGCTCCTCAGTAGAGGGCAGGGTCCAGAATGCCAATTTTAATTAAAGATAATGTCACTGTGAAAATGTCCTCTAATTTCCAGGCAGAAATTTGGAGGGCACTTGTAGCTCCCATCCCTTTGCTCCCATTTTTGGACTGAATTAATCTTCACACAGTGACCTGTGATTCTGCCTTCTGCTTGTCCTCTCCTTTGCCCTTCAAGACTGAGCAACCATCTACTTCTTCTCTGTGTCTCTGCCAAGTGTCCTAACTATCTTCCTGCTTTACTTGCATGTTTCCCAGCTTTTCCTTACATAATTTAATAGGAACTATACAATTGATTATTTTAGGGCTTATGCCAAAGCTAAGAATCTCTTAATTAATCAGTTGTGTAGGACTTAAATTGTCCCTTAGTAAAGTTGCTTAAGCTACTCTCTCTCTCTCTCTCTCTCTCTCTCTCTCTCTCTCTCTCTCTCTCT
>LOEQ01001448.1:207769-226510 GCA_001685075.1 Bramus lutescens
AACAACCTTTATTTCCTAATTATACATTACATTTTTAAATGAACTACACAATCATAACACCCTAATCAAGAGCAGAAATATATATATATTTATATAAAAGATTGACCTTAAATGTATAACAATGCAAATTATTGATATCTATATCATATCTCCCTTTAAATGTAAAATAACATTTATAAACAATATTTGGGAATATGGGCATAGTTTCTTTTCTCTCCAAACTGCTTCATGCTGTATGGGGATCAGGTCTTTTATGGTGTATCCTGTATGCTAGGTTCATCTCACTCTAAAACCAAGCATTGGGCACCGGGTAATGGAGTAAGTCACAAAACAATCCCACACCAGTTTGGAATTATGATTAATAAAAGAGTTATTTATTTAAAGGGAAAATCTTACTGATTACCATCCTAGACAACAGCCCTCTGCACAACCAGGAAAAGAGTCTGGCAGCCGGAAACAGATTCTGAAGAGAGAGAGAGAGAGAGAGAGAGAACGACTACCACTGTTTTTTCAAGCCAAATAGATCATGCCCAAGTAGGCTGGTTTCTTAAAGGCTATTGGCTGAAGGAGCAGAAGGAGCTCCTGCAGCACTCTGAGTCTGTGGATTGTGGCATGGTTATTCTTAACTTTATAGCTAATATCTACTTATGAATGAGTATATGCCATGTTTGTCTTTCTGGGTCTGAGTTACCTCACTTAGGATGATTTTTTTTCTAGTTTCACAAATTCACCTTCTAATCTCCTGATGTATTGTTTTTAGCAGCTGAGTAATATTCCATTGTGTAAATGTACCACATTTTTCAAATCCATTTTTTGGTTGAGTGGCATTTAGGTTGCTTCCAGGTTCTGGCTGAAACTATGAACATAGTTGAGCAAGTGTCCTTGTAGTTTGATTGAGCATCCTTTGGGTATAATGCTGGGTCTTGAGGTAGATTGATTACTAATTTTCTGAGAAATTGCCTAATTTATTTCCAAAGTGGCCATACAAGTTTGCTCTCCCACCATCAGAAAAGGGTGTTCCCCTTGCTCCATATAATTTCCAGCATAAACTATCATTTTTGGCTTTGATCTTAGCCATTCTGACAGGGGTAAGATGAAATCTCAGGGTCATTTTGATTTATATTTCCCTGGTGACTAAGGATAATAAACATTTCTTTAAGTGATTCTCTGCCATTTGAGATTCTTCTGTTGAGAAGTCTCTGTTTATGTCTGTACAACATTTTTAAATTGAATTATTTAGTTTTTTAATGAATAGTTTCTTGAGTTTATGTATTTTAAATGTAGGGTTGGTTAAGATCTATTCCCATTCTGTAGGCTGCCATTTTGTCCTATTGACAGTGCCCTTTGCCTTACAGAAGCTTTTCAGTTTCATGAGGTACCATTTATTAATTGTCAATCTAGTGTGTGTGTTACTAGTGATCTACTCAGAAAGTTGTCTCCTGTACAGATGTATTAAAGTGTATTCCCTAATTTCTCTTCTGTCAGGCTCAGTGTAACTGGATTTATGGTGAGATCTTTGATCATCTTGGACTTGAGTTTTGTGTAGGGTGATAAATGTGGATCTATTTGCATTCGTCTACATGCCAGCATCCGGTTATAATAGAACCACTTGTTGAAGATGCTTTTTTTTCTCCATTGCATAGTTTTGGCTTCTTGGTAAAAAATCAAGTGTCCATAGATGTGTGGATTTATGTCTGGATCTTTGATTCAATTACACTGATCATTGTGTCTTTTTTTATGCCAAAACCATGCTGTTTTTATTACCATAGCTCCACAGTAGAGCTTGAGATCAGGGATGGTGACATCTCCAGCAGTTCTTTCATTGTGCAGGATTGTTTCAGCTATCCTGAATTTTTTTTTCATATGAAGTTGAGTATTATTCTTTCAAGGTCTATAAATAATTGTGTTGGAATTTTGATGGTGATCACATTGAATCTGTATATTGTTTTGGTAAGATGGCCATTTTTACTATGTTAATCCTACTGATCCATGACCATAGAATATTTTTCCATCTTCAGATATCTTTTCTAATTTCTTCAAAGACTTGAAGTTCTTGACATATGGTCTTTTACTTGCTTGATTAGAGTTACCCCAAGATATTTTATATTGTTTGTGGTTATTGTGAAGGGTGTTGTTTTCCTGATTCTTTCTTAGTCCTTTTATCATTTGTATATAAGAGGGCTACTTTTTTTTTGAGTTAATCTTGTAATCAGCTGTTACAGTGTTTATTAGCTGTGAGAGTTTCCTGGTAGAATTTTTGGTATCACTTATGTATACTTTTGACTTCATAAACATCTATAAACAGAAATACTTTGACTTTATCTTTTTCAATTTGTATTGATTTGATCTCCTTTTGTTTTCTTATTGAATTAGCTAGAACATCGAGTATTATATTGAATAGATAGAAAGTGGAAAGGCTTGTCTTGTTCCTGATTTTGATGAAATTGCTTTGAGTTTCTTCCCATTTAATTTAATGTTGGCTTGCTGTACATTGATTTTTTTTATAATTATGTATGTTCCTTGTATTTCTGAACTCGTCAAGACTTTTATTAAGAAAGGTTTGTGGATTTTGTTAAAGGCTCTTTCAGCATCTAATGAGATGACCATGTGGTTTTTGTTTCAGATTGTTTATATGGTGGATTACACTGACAGATATTTGTATGTCTTACCATCCCTGAATCTCTTGGATGAAGTTCACTTGACCATGGTAGGTGATCTTTTTGATGTGTCCTTGGATTCAGCTTGCCAGTATTTTATTGATTCTTTTGCATCAATGTTCATGAGGGAAATTGGTCTGTAATTCTCTTTCTTCATTGAATATTTGTGTGCTTTGGGTATCAGGGTAACTGTGGCCATAAGAACTTGGCAATGTTTCTCTGTTTCCATTTTGTGGGATAATTTGAGGAGTACTGATATTAGCTTTTCTTTGAAAGTCTGGTAAGAATACTGAACTGAAACCATCTGGACTTTTCATGGTTGGGAGACTTTTAATGATTGCTTCTATTTCCTTAGGGTTTATAGATCTGTTTAAATTATTTATCTGATCTTGGTTTAATTTTGGCATGTGGTGTCTATCCATTTCTTTTAGATTTTCCAGTTTTGTTGAGTACAGGTTTTTGAAGTATGGACTAATGATTGTTTGGATTTCCTCGGTGACTGTTGTTATGTCTCCCTTTTCTTTTCTGATGTTGTTAATTTGGATATTCTCTGTCTGCCTTTTAGTTAATTTGAATAAGGGTTTGTCTATCTTGTTGATTTTCTGAAAGAACTAACTCTTTGTTTTATTGATTCTTTGTACTGTTCTCTTTGTTTCTATTTATTGATTTCATCCCTCAGTTCAATTATTTTCTGCCATCTATTCCTCTTGGGTACGTTTGCTTCTTTTTGTTCTAGAATGTTCAAATGTGCTGTTAAGTCACTAGTATGAAATTTGTCCAAACTCTTTATGAAAGCACTTAGTGCTTTGAACTTTCCTCTTAGCACCACTTTCATAGTATCCCATAAGTTTAGGTATGTTATGTATTCATTTTCATTGAATTATGAGAAGTCTCTTAACATCTTTCTTTATCTCTTCTTTGTCCCAGTAGTAATTCAGTTGAGAATTGTTTAGTTTCCATGAATTTGTAGACTTTCTGTGGTTTATGTAGTGAAGTTCATCTTTTTTTTAAGTTGATTTTATTGAGCTATACAGTTATACATTTTTCTCTGCTCCCCTTCTACCCTCTCCCAAGGTCTCCGTGCTCCCAATTTACTCAGGAGATCTTGTCTTTTTCTCCTTTCCATGTAGATTAGATCCATGTATGTCTCTCTTAGGATCCTGATTGTTGTCTAGGTTATATGGTTCTCTGGGATTGTGAATTGTAGGCTCTTTTTTTTTTTTGCTTTATGTGTAAAAGCCACTTATGAGTGAGTACATATATTTGTCTTTCTGGGTCTGGGTTACCTCACTCAATATGATATTTACTCAAAAAATAAATCAGTGAAGTCCATCTTTAATCAATGGGGATCTGGTAAGATACAAGGGATTATTCTGTTTTGTTTTTTTTTTGTATCTGTTGAGGTTTGCTTTGTTACCAAGTATGTGGTTCATTTTGGAGAAGGTTCCATGAGGTGCTGAGAAGAAGGTATATTCTTTTGTGTTTGGATGGAATGCTCTATAGATGTCTATTAAGTCCATTTGAGTCTGTTAGTTCTGTTATATCTCTGTTAAGTTTCTGTCTGGCTGAGCTGTCCAGTGGTGAGAGTGGGATAATGAAGTCTCCCACTATTCGTGTGTGGGGTTTGATGTGTGATTTAAGCCTTAGTAATGTTTCTTTTACATATGTGGGTGTTCTTGCATTTGGGGCATAGATGTTCAGGATTGAGACTTCATCTTGATGGATTTTTCCTGTGACAAATATAAAATGTCCTTTTCTATCTCTTTTGACTGATTTTAGTGTGAAGTTTATTTTCTTAGATAGGATAGCTACACCCACTTATTTCTTATCTCCATTTAATTGAAAAAATTTTTTACCAACTACTTAATCTGAGGTAATGTCTGTCTTTGAGGTTGAGGTGTGTTTGCTGTATGCAGCATGAAAATGGATCCTCCTTTCATATCCATTCTATTAGCCTGTGTCTTTGTATAGGTGAATTGAGTCCATTGATATTAAGATATTTAATGGCCAGTGACTGTTAATTCCTGTTATTTTTTCAGTGGTAGTGTTTATGTGTTTCCTTTCTTTAGGTTTTTTTTTCCTGTGAGATTATTTGTTGCCTTTGTTTTCATGGGTGCAGCTAACTTCCTTGGGTTGGAGTTTTCTTTTTAGTACTTTCTGTAGAGCTGGGTTTGTGGATAGATATTCATTAAATTTGACTTTGTCATGAAATACCATATTTTCTCTGTCTATGGTTATTGAAAGTTTTGCTGGATATAGTACTCTGGGCTGGCATTCATGGTTTCTTCAGTCGGCATCAAGGTTCTTCTGGTTTTTAAAGACTCCTTTGAGAAGCCAGGTATAATTCCGATAGGTCTGCTTATATGTGCTACTTAGCCTTTTTCTTTTGCAGCCTATAATATTCTTTCTTTATTTTGTATGTTTAGTGTTTTGATTATTATGTGTCAAGATGACTTTTTTTGTCCAGTATATTTGGTGTTTTGTAAGTTTCTTGAACCTTTATAGGGATATTCTATATTCTATAAAGGTAGAGAAAAATTACTTCTATGATTTTGTTGAATATATCTTCTTGGTCTTTGAGCAGGAATCCATCTCCTTATTCTGTTCCTATTATTTTTAGGTTTGGTCATTTCATAGTGTCCCATATTCCTGGATGTTTGTGTTAGGATATTTTTATATTTAGCATTTTCTTTGACCAATGAATATATTTCCTCTATTTTATCCTCAATGCCTGAGATTCTCTTTTCCATCTCTTATATTCTGATGACAATACTTGCATCCGTAGTTTCTGTTTCCTTATTCAAGTTTTTCTTTTTCAGAATTCCTTCAATTTGTGTTTTCTTTATTGCTTCTATTTTTTTTAGGTCTTGAACAATTTCATTTGTTTCTTTCAACTGTTTTTTTCTTGGTTTTCTTAACATTCTTCAAAATAAATTTATCAATTTCCTCCATTTTTGGGGTTGTCTTTTCCTCCATTTCTTTCAGGGACTTTTACATTTCATCTTCACAAAGTTATTTTAAGGTCATTTTCTTGTGTTTCAGCTGTGTTGGAATGTTCAAGCCTTGCAGACATAGGATAGTTGGGCTCCAGTGGTGACATATTGCTCTTTCTGTCCTCCCTGCAGAGTGGGTTTCCCATTTGACACACTTGCTAACAGTGTTTGAAAGACCATTTTCTTCTACATCATCAGTATAGCCAGTCTTTTTGGTTATTTTAGTTGAAGTCTGTGCATCCTTAGTATAGTCACCTCACTGAAGTATGAATTTACACCCAACTCAACTAATAAGGTGGCACACTTTTCTTTGTATATATGACCACCTTTATATCTAATCTTGTGAAGTGTCTGTTTATAGCTTTGGGTCAATTTTTAACCTCCTAAGTGAATGCCTGATCAAAACTTAGCTCTCTTCCCAGGGAGGCAGCATCATACAGCACACTTACTCATATGCATATTTCAAAGTCCTGGTTCGCCCTGTATCTCCACCACCTCTGCACAGACTGATCTGAAGAGATGATCATTTCTGAATAAATACTGGTTATATTCCTCAGTGACTGGGTGCTACCAACAGGCAGCAAGGATTGATAGCTTGTTAGTAAAGCCTGGTCCCTTTGTGAGATGTGTGCAGAATGATTGATTTACAATAATACGGTTCCTGGTGGATGCATGCAGGTGGAACTGATGTGGATCGATTCCAGGGGCACTAACTAATCAGTTGTTTAAACTGGCGGGAAGAATGCTCAGTGACAGACACAGTGCCACCACCATTTCCCCCCCTAAGATTACAAATTAACTTGTTCTGGTGTGCTGGGCTGTGTGACAACCCGAGGCAGCCTTAGAGATAGGGAGGACAGGGCAGGCCAGCTGTGGTCTCCTGAGGATCCACCTTTTCTATAAGGCTGGGCCTGGACTTGCTCTGACTGAAAGAAAAAAGCTCACCATTGAGTAGGGCCAGGAATTCTCTTCATTGAAATTCTTTCCCCTGTGTTATGGGAGCAGCTAAGTTTTGATGGGTCCACTGCTCTTATCCTCTCTCTTTTGTAAACCCCTCTTTCTTTTCTTCACATTTTTATAAATAGGACTGACACAGAGGGAACCAATCTCTACATTTGGAGAGAAAGTTATGTCTTCAAAGGGCCAAACCCTTGGTTTGAAGATGATTGCTATTATTTTGTTTTTCTCTTTATAGTGAGATTAAAGTATGATATTCTTTCAGCTTCAGTCTTATCTTTTATAATATCCACTGTAGAGAGTTCTGGAAACTCATGAAGCTTTGGTCAAATGGCCTGGTAAGTTATGGAGAGCAATGAAGATGAACCTGGAGGAACCAATATAGTTGTAATCACAACTAAGAATACTAAACTTAGCTAGGCCGTGATGTTGCTTGCCTTTATTCCCAGCACTTGGGAGGCAGAGGCAGGCAGATCTCAGGAAGTTCAAGGCCAGCCTGGTTTACCAAGAGAGTTCCAGGATAGCCAGGAACACACACAGAGAAACCCCATCTCATAAAACTAAAGATGCCCCCCCAAGAACCCAAACAAACATTTAAAAAGTGCTAAACTTGACAGTCCACTAGGGAACAAATTCTGACCCACTGCATAGCTGTGTGTGGTACATTACCTTTATTCTTAAGGCAGCTCAGTGAAAGGCACTATACTGAATTTTTAGGTATGACAAAGTAGAAATTAAATGTTATTCTCTAGAAGATTCTGAAATAGGTAAAAATCTCACATCAAACGAAAGGCTTTTGTATTGTAACAGGTCCAAAGACAACCTTGGAAGACTGACTTAGCAAGCCAGGTGTGTATGCTTCATGAACAGTCTGCAATGGAAGTCTGGTGTCAGAAGAAAAATCTGAAACCTTCCCTGTCGACAGAGGTTTCTGTCCCATCTGGTCCCATAGCTGTTCAGCCTCAAAGAAGCATACAGAGGCTCACATTGATTATAAACTGTTTGGCCTATTAGCTCAGACTTATTATTAACTCTTGTATCTTATATTAACCCATAATTTTTTGTCTGTGTCAGCCATGTGACTTGGTACCTTTTATCAGTGAGGCATTCTCATCTTGCTTCCTCTGTTTCTGAGTTAGGACTGCAGACTGAGCCTTTCCTCTTCCCTAGATTTTTCTATTCTGGTCGCCCCACCTATACTTCCTATCTGGTCTCCCTGCCTATACTTCCTGCCTGGCTGCTGGATAATCAACATTTTATTAAACCAATACAGGTGACAAATCTTTATAGGGTACAAGACCATTGTCCTACAGCACCTCCCAGTTATCACTTCAGAAGAATATGCTCCTTCACCACTTGATGCTATTTCGCTCCACCCAGAGATAAAACAGGGTTATTACTACAATAGTGAAATTAGTATGGCCTCTGGGATAGACAACTAACAGATGAAGTAAAAAACACACAAAATAGAATGTGGGATGCATTAAAACTGAGAGAGAAGAGATGGATTAAAAAGTGCACGACTCTAGAGTAACTGGAAAGCTATTGTGAAAACTCCAGATAGAAACTTGACAGATACCAGGTTTTAGGACAAATACTGTGTCAATGCAGAAACCAAAACCCGAAAGTCTTCAAATATTTAGATAACTACTCAAGACTTTGAAGCAGTATGAGTGTATGCAGAAAAGCAAAGGGAAAAAAAATCAACAAATGAAAAACATACGTAATGTCAATTCATAAAACCTTTGCTTTTGTATTTTTATTGTTTCCCTGAAATAATATAGAGATTAAAACTTGAGCCAATTATAATAGGAATATTTACAACTAGTGTGCTAAAGGGTTAGTACCACTTAATAACCACTTAATATACAAGATGTTCCATAGATAGGAAAAATTAGAACTTTGGTGGGTACATTAAGACCAAGATATGAAGAATTGAGTTATAATGGAAGCAACAAAAATGCTAAATTGCCTTTTATTTGAAAATTCACCCATAAACAAATGATTAAAACTTGTGATGAGGTAGCATTTTTTCATTGATAAAATTAGCAAAGATGTGAATATAATAATACTGAGCATTAACAATTTCATGATATGACCCACAGTCTCCTGTGTATAAGGATGAAGGTTGTGTTGCACAATTTTCTGACCATTGTGTCAAGTTACTTTCACTGGTTCCTCCAATCTTAGCTCAAGCTCCCTTTGCCTTTGTTTCTGTTTCCCTAGCAAGGGAGGGTTATTTTCCCTTAGCATCACATATATTTTTATAAAACTGGCAAGCTATGTATTATACTAGTGATTCACCATTTCACACATATATTAAATACCTGGAGTTCTCATTGTAAAGTTCTCATTGTAAGAAGCTTCTCCTCTAACTAAAACTGATAATGTGTTTCTAAAAATCATACAGAGGTGACTGGATGCCCAAGAAATCCTCCAATGTTCATGGCAGCCCAATACTTCTCTGATGGGTCCCCACGGAGGACAGAATGGTTGCAAATCCCATGTGTTAGCAAGAGTACAGTTCCCTGAGCATCGAGAGCTCTTTCACTTGTTACTGTATTTATAACTGGGAGGTGTAGACTACACTCGTTGATCCAGTCTTCCTTATCAAAGGTAATTTGTTTTGCACTGAAATCCATGGCACTGCATGTGTGGGAAGCAAGGCCATAATGGTTAGCAAGATAGCAAGAGGGTGAGATGTAGTAATGTGAACATAGATTCCTAATGGCTGGTCTTTTAATGTAAGATAAGAGCCTTCCAATAGAATTCCTGATATTAGAAAATGTGAATACTATAGGAAAGGTGACATTCATTTTTCCCTAAAGGGCAAAGACAAAGCCCTCTCTCCCATGATGTTTTGCACCAAAATGTAGATTAATAGATTAGCTGCCATTCACATGGTGATTTCTACTTGACCATATTTAGAATTACAATACCAGACATGATTAGAAATAGTTAAATAAAAACTCATATTGTGTGATGTCAGCATAGTGGACCAAGGCCATATGCAGGGACAATTTAAACCTGTACGTATCCTGCCACAGAAACTAAGTTTCTCTTATCTCATGATCTTTTTAAAAGCAAATGAGATATTATGTTTTAATGCTGATCTCAGTAATGATAATTTTTGTCTTTATTATAAAAAATAAACAGTTTGTGGGTCAAAATTTATTTTAACTGAATTATTTCAAAGAAATATAGAGTTTCTTATTCTCACAGAATATGTCAGTGTCAGATCTTTGTTAGTCATTGACTGTTAACTTCAGCCAGTGGAGAAATAAGGCTCAAGGTCAAAGAACTCTTTAGTAATTGGAGGAAGCAGATGAGCTGGAGCTAATTATGAAACAATTAGTCAAAGTCTATGCAAAAAAGTAAGATATGAATAGTATATTGCTGTATCTCATTAAATGAGTCATTCACCCATTATCTATCACTGCATTCTTATCAGCCCAGGCACCACCTGAGCCATGCTTGGGAGTTATGAACATGTAGATGGTAATTCATAACTAACAGTGTTATAGATGTCGATTACTTTCTATTTGTGTATAGCATATATCTCACGATGCATGTAGTAGCCACACAGAAAACAGAGTATGACTATTAATACTACTTTTGATATTCTATACAACGTATGAAAAAATGCTAATTGTTTATTCGACAAATAAATAACTATATTTCTGTTATTGTTCCAATATTCTTACACATTCCAATAGAGAATAAGACATTTTATAAGCATGGAACAAAGGAGACAGTAGATTCAATTAAAGAAATCAAGCCAAGTTGCAATTATGAGAGGCAGGGTGGTAGCAAGAAGGGGACCTTGAGTAATGAGTGACCCAGTGAAAAGATGATTGCTGACCTGATTCCTAAATCATGTGATCATTGGTAATAAAGACCTGGAAAACTGCAAGACAGAAGAATCCTAAAATGCCCTTCGTTGTGATGTTGGATGACACAAGAAGCTTCTTACGTCCAGAGTGTGGTGTAAGGCTTAAGATAATGTGCTTGAGCTTGGACAGTGAGCAGAGGACCATTTTCCTCATGACCTACCATTCAGGGGCCAAGTACCATCTGAGCAACACGGGAAGTTTTAAGGGCAGAAGTGTTGTTATATAATTTTAAAGGGGTCTGTCAACACAGCTCCTCCACCTAAGGCTCAGGAAGAGGGGTAGAAATATTGTGAGAGCTGGAGGAACAGCATGTTTGCTATGAGACCTCATTTCCTGACTATGTCGGAGAAGCTACACCCATGAAGTCTCACCAACATGGCAGCACACAGAATACATGAACATGATGGCACCAATAGACATGCTAATGTAGAAGAGGAAATTGTGTGGGCTTTGTCAGCCTGAGACAGAGGGTTATCTCAGTGGCTTAGGAACACTGAGAGAGGAAGAATTCGTTTTCCCCAGGGAAGAGTCTCAAAACTGGTTATGCAATACCAGTGTTCATCTCAAATAAACAAGTAAATAATAATAAAAAATTGTGGAAGTCCAGGCAAGAAATTATTCTGCCTACACTAGGAAAAAAGCTGAGCATTGACAAAGCATCCTTTAGAATAATATATGTGGAAGGTAAACCTGAAGGGGTTTGATAATACAGGTGAAGAGAAATGTAACAATAATGGAGGAATCAAAGATTACTTGAAAGTTGGGATCTGGAGTTGTCTTAATTAAGGCTTTATTGCTGGTAAAAGGACACCATGGCTATGCCAACTCTTACAAGAAAACAATTTAATTAGTGTGGCTTGCCTATAGTTAAGAGATTCATTCTATTATCATCATGATAGGGAGCATGGCGATGTGCAGGGCACACATGGTGATAGAGCAGCTGAGACTAGACTCTTAGATTTTGCAGGCAGCAGGAAGTCAACTGACTGTCATACTGAGGGAAGCTTGAGCAAAGCCTGTCCCCACAGTGCCATACTTCCTCCAACAGTCAGCACTTTCTAACAGTACCAGTCCCTTTGGGGGCTATTTTCATTCAGGAGTGAATTTGGTGAAAGCTGGTCATTTTAAATACTTATTAAAAAGATGTGCTAAGATTAGGGGTTGGGGTAGATGACTTACCAGTTAAAAGTGCTTACTGCTCTTGTAGGGCACTCACATATAGCCCACAATCCCCTGTAACTTCAGTTACAGGGGTCCAACCCCCTCTTCTGGCCTCCATGGGTGCCTGAATACAAATGGTGTGCATAAATTCATGGCGGTACATGCACATAACAAGAAAATGATATGAACATGAATCAATCTTAACAGAAAAGAATTAAGTCTACAACTCATATGGACTGCCATGCCAGGCTTTTGATTAGCGCTTAGAATCAAAGAAACTCCAAGCAGGGATAAACAGTGCCAGGATCCATGGTGACATTGCTTGAGAAGGCAAGCCTAGCTGTGTCTAAAAGCCAGAGGCATGGGTTCTTGCTTGTCATGTTAGTTTATAAACCCTATGCTCACTTAAGAGAGTTTGATTTGGGCTTTGATTAATTGCAAATAAAAGACAATTGACAGGAATAGTACTTCACTGAGTCAGGACAAGAACAACAACCAGCCCATGGTGCCAAGGTAGCATAATGCTAGCTTAAGTTAAAATAGCTTCATGTTTACACTGAGAACTAGGGTTGAGAGAGAAACTATTTGCCTCACATTTCGTAAATCTTTAGCAGTTATGATTTGACTTCATTGTGTCTCAGTTATTAAAGACATTCATCTCATCATTTTCAATAATAAAAGAAAGGCATTTGGGGGTATTTTCTGAGATATGCCCCTGGTGCTGACTTAACTTGCATGATTACTTATACCATGAAGTCAGGAAGAATGTGATCAAATATATTTTTTGGATATCACTTTATCTTTTCAACTAGTTTCATACAGGATCCAAAAGGGGATGAAAATAAGGATTATTAATATATTATAAAGATATCTGAATCTACATCTCCAAGAACATTCTTTAATAGATACAGTGCATGCATTGTTAGGCACTTGGTCATGGACAGAATTTAAAAACTACCTGTGTATAGGCTAAAACTAGAATATGTTGCTTTTATTCCTTTGAGTTAGTGAGGCCATGTTTCATATCTATGCAGGTGGTATGGAGTCATATACTCTGCTCATTTTTGTGTCTCTTAAGTAGGGTTATGAGTTTGACAAGGAAGGGCAAAAAAGGGAAATAAAATCACTATCTAAGATTCATGCTGAGCAAAGTCTCCTTGAGAACCACACAGAGACAGGAGCACAAGAGAGGTTTCTTCCTAGGTGGAAAGAAGTGATAATTAAACATAATTTGTAGAAGAAAATTAATAGTGATGGACTTGAATCCTTTATGGCAAATGTAAATTTCAAAGCAATTTTGTGTGGAGAAGTAAAAAGCTGTAATGTATGGCTGAGTGGTCTATGCTGACAGTAATGGTCCTCTTGTGCTGTGAGTTATTAAAGACTTGCATCTCATCATTTTCAATAATGAAAGAAAGGCATTTGGGGCATTTTCTGAGATATGTCTCTGGTGTTGATTTAGCTTGCATGATCAGTGGGTTATCTTCACAGCTGTACAGAAAAGGTTAAATTTACTAGGGATGTGGAGAAGTGTGGTGTGAGAAGCACGTTATTTCAGGAAGACATACAGCTTCTTCTGATACTAGCAACCTATAATCATGGGAAGTCATTTGATCTCTCAAGGGCTGAGTCTCCACATCTTGTCCAGGGATCTTGTGTACAGCCATTTCTAACTCCAATAATCTCTCATTCCTTCCTGTGATGAAAACATCCATTTGCAATAAGCTTTTTCTTATCCTTTGCAGGGAGATCACTATGAAAACAATTTAGAGATGCTTTTCTTGTAGTCATTTTTCTTTTTTGTTCCCTCCAAGACTGCATCTCCTTCACTAATCAGGGTTTGTGGATTGTGAAGGAACATAGTCAGATCAAAGTGCCTGAAACTCGTGCTTTCACAAGGGAAATTATGCCTGGAAACCAAAAATTCTGCTTAATTGGTTCATAAAATAAGTGACTTAAGGGGTCTGTGCTATTCTCGAAATTTCCTGGCTTCTAGGACTAGACAACAAGGAAAGGGAGGATTCAGCTGAGAGAAGCAAGCAGTCTTAGGAATTTGCGATCATTTGCTGTAATTATTGAACTGGGTGGGGTGATAAATATGGAGCTTAATGTTAATAGATTTAGAGACCCCAGTAAATAATATGTTTTAATGCATAGGTAACCAGAGTTTTCCTTTATTAACATGATGCATTTGTCAAGATGAATCAACCAATTATCAACCCATTATCGCTAGCTACAGTCCAGAAACAATTTGAAGTTACTTATTATTTAACCTGATATCCTTAACTTTTCTTGCACTTTATTTATTTTGTGCACTTTTAATTAAAATATAATTACATCTCTTTCCCCTACCCTTTTCCCCTCCCTAGGCCCTCCCAAGTCTTCCAAATCCTTCCATGTACCCCCTCATCCTCAAACTGATAGCCCCTTCTCTCCAATTATTTCTGTTATTTGCATGTATGTATGTAAAATATATAAGTACAAGCAGCTGACACTTTTTTTGTGTTCGTGAGTACATGATTTCAGAACTGACTAATCTGTATTGGGTAGCCAATTAGGAGCCTCATACCTAGGGGAAGCTGTCTCTCTCTCTCTCTGCAGTCATCAGTTGCTTTTAGTTCCTTGTTCAAAGTATGGCCCCAAGAGATTGCTCCCTTTCTATATTAGCATATCTATCGATAATACCATTGTTTATAATTGTTTATGCAGCCATTTCTAGGAAAGACTGTTTCACAGCATATTTCTTGGTATTCTGGATCTTATCATCTTTCCATACCTCTTTCCCTCTTTCCAGCCCTGAGCTCCTATGAACGGAGTAGTTGCGGTACAGATGCACCCGCTGAGACTGGGCTCCCAACGATTTGTAGACTTCTGCATTATTTCCAGTTAGAGTTTTCTGTGATGTTCTCCATTTACTATAAAGACAAACTTCACTGATGAGGAGCGGAAGCTATACTTATCTGTACATATATGGGTAAAATTTAAAATATACTAAGAAATTATGCTGGTCTAACAAAGTAGTGGTAGTAGATTCTTCTCTAAGGTTCATATCCTCCCTAACTCCAAGAAAATGGCTAGGTTTCTAGTAGGAGGCATGGTTTCCTTCCTGTTGAATTGGCCTTAAGAGCGATTAGACAACTGTTGGATACAACCAACACATGAGTGTCACTTCTCACACCTTTATGGCTGTCTTGTCATGTTGGTTATGGTTGTGGTTCATAGGTGTCATGATATAAGTAGCACCATTAATTGATTCCCTCCCTTTGCAGCTTATAGGGCAGGTTATGGTAGCACAGAAGTTAGAACCCAGCAAGGAGGCTTTCAGGACAGAATGAGCTCCAATTGTCCAAGTCCAGTGCCCTATGTGAGCAATATCTTAAGTGCTGCAGACTTTGGTCAAGCTAAGAGCAATCAAGGGCAACAGTCACAGTCTGTATTGGACTACGATTACTAACAATTCAAAAGGCATTTTTTTGTGCTTAGTTCTGTGGTTTTTGTTAGTCTATGATTCTTGTGGGATCATTGTAAGCCTTAATGATGTAACTTTTTTTAGGTATGTGTGTGCGTGTGTGCATACACATATTTGTATTATATATGATTTTATATAAATATACAATAATAAGATTCGCTGAGGCTTCATAAAGCAATTCTGATGCTGTTTGTGTCTCCTCTATCCTTCTATATTGAGCTTTCTGCCCCATCTCTGTTGGCACCTCCCTCCTGCTTTTCCATCTCTGGCATCCTAACACCTGTATCCTACTATTTTCTTTTCAGAGTGCCCCCGCATAGCCCTTTACACCTTTCTGGTTTCTATGGTTGAACCACATTGTGTACTCAAATAGGAGGATCTGGAGCTAGGAGCCACAGGTGAGAGAGGACATCTGGCTGTGCAGACAGTATAACTGAGGTGTATTAGAGAAAAAGAGGTTTGGGAGGTGATTTACATTGGAGTCCATGATCGTCATGGTGGGGATCATGGCAGCAGGAAGGCAGGCATGACATTGAAGCAGTAGCTGAGAGTTTACACAAGCAGGAGACAGAAAGCTAAGTGGGAATGGTGTAGGCTTCTGAAACCTCACCCCTAGGAACCCATCTCCTCCGACAAGACCATGCCTTGTAACCCTTCCCAAACAGTTCACCCAAGAGCACTGACTGTTCTTCCAGAGGACCAGGTTCAATTCCCAACACCCACATGGAATTCACAACTGTCTATAATGCCAGTTTCAGGGGATCTGGCACCCTCATGCCATCAGGCAATACACCAATGAACCTAATATAAAAATAAATACAATCTTTTCAAGTTTTATTCATTTACATGCAAATCTTATGTGTTTATTTTTTTAATAACTGAATGTTATTATAATGTATATATTACTACATTTTCTTCCATTATCTATTAATCAGTTGAAAGTCATTTTGATTGTTTCTATTTCTGAACTTTTACAAATAAAGCAGCAGTGAATGTGGCTGAGCAAGTGTCTGTGAAGTAGGATGTCAAGTCCTTTGGACATGTGCCCTAGGAGAGCTGTAGCTGGGTCATATCATAGGTTTAGTTCTAGTTGTTTGAGGATTCTCTGTGCCAATTTCCAGAGTGGCCACACCAATTTGAATTCCCACTCAGTGAATGAGGGATTCCTTTCCCCACAACCTCTCAAAATTTATTGTCTGCTCTCTTCTTGCCAATTTCCTTTCTCCGTTCTAGGATTTCACTTACAGTAGAATAATATCTACAATCATTACAACTCCTCAGTGTTTTGAATGGGACAGACTCTCAGAAATTTCCTTGTTTTTGATGGTCTTAACAATTTAGAAGATTGATCTGGTATTGGGTGTTTCTTACTTTGCATCTGTCTGATATTTTTGTTTCATTATTGGACTATAACTCTGTGTTGCTAGACAACAATGAGGTTTCTAAAGTACCATTTTTACATCAAGATAACTTATATACTTTCACTGTGAGTTTCACTGGTTATTTTAAACTGGATCTCATGGCAGAGAAAATGTCAGGTTTCTTCACTATGAGACTTCCTTTCCGCTCCCCTTGGCCATTTCCATATGATTTGAAGGGAAATGGGATAGGTTGTGTACACTTAAGAGAGTGGAAAGTTATGTGTCACTTCCAATTGTTTGGGAGTCTTCCATAAGGTAAACATAGATATTCCCATTTGTTCATTTAATGAATTAATCATTTATCTCAAAATGGACTCTATCTAGTTAGTTACACTCTAGAATATTCTCCTACCCATGTTATTGTTGTTCAAAATATTGAAGCTGTAGCCACTGTGAGTTTTTCCAGTTGACCCCTGTGTATCACAGATGCAATCTCATTGTTTTGTTCAGTTTGGGACTCTTCACTCTCTGATATGGCAGGATTCCACTGTGTCCTACTGTCCCAACTCTATAACATAATTTCTCTTATGAAACAATAATATTCAAGCCAAGAGCTGAGTGCTAGCTGTCATTTCTGCTAAGAAGAGTCAAATATTGCTTCCAGATTCTTTTAGTAGAATGACCTTATAAATACATATGTCTACTAGCCATTGTGTGAATATATAATTATTTCTGTGTTTATTCACATGAAATCTGTGTTAAGACAAATATAAATTTATACTGTCATTGAATATTTCTGTTATCTTAGTTAGGGTCTTTATTGCTGCAAGGAAACACCATGATCAAAAATAAGTTTGGGAGAAAAGGGTTTATTTAGCTTACAGTTTCACATTGTTGTTCATCACCAAAGGAAGGCTGGACAGGAACTAGAACAGGGCAAAATCCTGGAGGCAGGAACTTGATGTAGAGGCCATGGAGGGGTGCTGCTTACTGTCTTGCTTCACATAGCTTGCATAGCCTGTTATATATATAAAACCCAGAACTGCCAGCCCAGGGACAACACAACCCACCATGGGCATTGATCACTAATAGAGAAAATACCTCACAGCTGGATCTCATAGAAGCACTTCCTCAACTGAAGCTTCTTCCTCTCTAATGACTCTAGCTTGTGTCAAGTTGACACACAAAACCTGTTAGTACACTTACAATGGAATCTATGATTGTTTCTAATCTTCTCCCCTTGTTTATATGAAACCTCTATTGCTTGGAAGGAGAAACCCAATTCTCAAGATCTGTCATCTAGGAGCTGGAGAGACTGGAGAGACCCCTCAGCAGTAAAGAGCCTATACTGCTCTCACAGAAGAGCCAAGTTCAATTTCTAGCATCCATGACACATGGCTCACAACCATCTACAACTATAACATGATCGGGGCCTGCTAGTTAGGGTTTCTGTCCCACCCGATACCCCACAGCCAGTAAGCCCCAAAGAAAATCACACAGAGATCTCTATAAGTTATAAAGCTGATTGGCCCATTAGGTCAGGCTACTTATNCTGTCTGGTTTTCCTGCCTATACTTCCTGCCTGGCCAATCAGTGTTTATTTAAAACATGATTGACAGAATACAGACAATTCTCTCCCACCATACAACTCCAGCTCCAAGGTATCTAACAACATTCTTATAGCCTCTGCAAGCAACTATACACATATGCACATAATCCTCAACACACACACATGTGCACCCACTCACACACTCACAATTTTAAAAGTAAAATAAATCTTATAGACATATCTGTCATCTAGGTAGTTATTATTTGATTTCTTCACACATGCATAGTATTTGAGTTGTAATAGGTACCCTTGTATATATATTTTAATGATGTAGTGCTTGTAGACAGTTTCCATAGTTTTATACTTTCTGCTCATTTTCAAAGTTACAGAATCCAATAAACTTATATCCATCATTCATAGTACAGTATGATCTATTTGATACAGCCTGCATGCAATCCAATATCCTCTAGTCTTCTAAATAATTGTTTAAGTTTTATATGCTAAGCATACATTAAGTTTAATTCCTAGTCCTGTAAATTCTGTGAGTTTTCAGAAGATCATAGTGTCATGTATCCATTGTTATGTTAGCACAGGGAAAGCGTAGTAGGGAGAAGTGGGCTTGTTGCCCCACTGCCCCAAAATAACCACACAAATATTGTATTAATTAAATTACTGCTTGGCCCATAAGCTCTAGCCTCTTA
>LOEQ01001449.1:0-10054 GCA_001685075.1 Bramus lutescens
AAGCTTGCCAGAAGATCAGAGTGCAGAGCTAAGCCACTAGAGGCCAGGGAGTGGAGGCATACATACACCTTTAATCCCTGGACTCCGGAGACACAGGCAGAGAGATCTCTGTTAGTTCAAGGCCACCCTGGGCCACACAAGATTGAATCTGCCTAAAAGAGAAACAGCTCACACAGGTGATTCCAGCATTTGGGATCACACACCTCCAGCACTAGGGAGGTGGAGACAGGAGTTATGATATGGCTGGGCAGAGAGAGGAATGTAAGATGGAAGGAGACAGGAGTTCAGGGCAGTCTGAGGTCTGGTGAAGACAGAGGGAGTCTGGAGATTCAGTCTGAGGACAGGATGCCCCTTCGGTCTGAGCACTGGTAGAGGTAAAAGAACTCTCTAGCCAGGTGGTGGTGGCATACACCTTTAACCCCAGCACTTGGGAGGCAAAGACAAGTGCATCTTTGTGAATTTGAGGCCAGCCTGGTCTACAAGCAAGTTCCATGACAGGTTTCAAAGCTACACAGAGGAACCCCATCTTAAGAAAACAAAACAAAACAAGCAAACAAACAAAACAAAACAAAACAAAACAAAAAACAAAAACCCAAATCTCTAGTGGCTGGCTGTTCTGTTTCTCTGATCTTCAGTATTAGCCCTATATCTAACTCTGGGTTTTTAGTAATAACACCAATTAGAATTTGAACTACACTGTAGGCATGTCTTTCAAAGGATTTTAGAATCCCAGCTTCTTTCTTTGGGTCATATTCCTGGGCTACAGTGAGATGAACATAGTTCCTCCACCAAATGCTCCACAACATGACAGCATTTTATGGATAGAGAAAGACAGAGACTAGGTTGTTTGTGTAAGACTAAAACAGATTAGTGCACTAAAGACACAGAATCTCTTTTACCTATCCTGGAACTCGCTTTGTATACCAGGCTGGCCTTGAACTCACACCTCTGTCTCCCAAGTGCAGGGATTAAAGGCATGTGCTACCATGCCCAGCGAGAAACAGTTTCTACCCTGCACCCCGGCATAGAAAATGCAGCCCAAACAGGGAAAAGAAAGTCTCACTCAGCTTACTCCACACATCAAACTGCTGAATAAAACCATGATTCTTAAAGGTTCAGTCATATCAGGAATCAAAAGCAAACACTACAAGTCTTGCTTTGGAAACCACTACGGAAGCCTAACTAACCCTTAAGTCACTTTTAACTACTCAGCTGTAAATTGTTAAGGAGTGAAATTAAAAAAAAAACCAACTGCTTACACAAAGTTTAAACAACCAGATTACCACTGACTGCTTGCTTTTATAGGTAGGCCACACAGTAAGAATATGCCCTATGGGGAAAGACGCTCAGCAGTTAAGAGCACTGGCCCCTATTCTAGCAGAACCAGGTTCAACCCCCAATACCCACATGGCAGCCCACAAATGAACTCCTGTTCCAGAGGAACCAACACCCTCATCTGGCCTTCACAGCACCAGAAACACATGTGGTGTATATACATATACGCAGGCAAAACACTCATATTCATAAACTAATAATACATTTTTAAAGACTGTGCTCTAGGAATAATTGTAAAATCATTTCTTGAACAAGACTTAAGTGCCCATAAGTACATCTACCTGCCCTGTGAGATGGATACTGCCTGATAAAAAGTTGTTGTTTTATCAGAAGCAGGCCTGATAAAATAGACACAAATTTAGTAGTAGTAAATAAGACATTCATTTACACATTTGTAAGTTTCAAAGACACATCACCAAGAGGGTCTTTTGTTTTGTTTCTATGTTTCTGAGACAGTCTTACTTTGTAGAACCCAGGCTAGTCTAAATTCTGTGTAGTCAAGGCCAAGCTCAAGATTAGAGCAATTCTGCTTCAGCCTCTCAAATGCTGGGATTACAAGGGCTCACCACCACACCTGGTTTAAATTTTCATCCTTAAAGCTGGTACTGTATTTCAGGATGGCATCAGAGGTCATCTTTGCTTCTGGTGACTCAAACTTTGAATAGCTTATGTTATTTTTGAGAAGGAGGAAGAGAGTCTAAATTAGTCTGTGAGAATCTGAGGGATCTTGGTGTAAACTCTGATCCATGGGGAATTTACTGGGTATCAAAAGATACACGTGACTTTCATTTTTTAACTTAGGGGTTATGTGTGCATACAGGAAACATAACTCAGAACCCAACACTATGTGAAGGGTTATAAAACATGATAACAAATCCAGTAAGGAAACCAGTTTGACCAGCTGTACTAAAGACTGCCAGGTTTCCCTCTTTCCTCCCTAGTTTAACCATTCGCCAGGGAATGAAGCCATTTCAAAGGTCAAGGGGCACATGTAAGCATCCCAAATCAGCACACCATGAACAAAGCTTCCAGTTTCCGGCTCCAGCTTCCTGCTTTGCTTACAACCACTTTGACTTCAGTTCCTCTTCCTTTTTCCCCTTTGGGAGTCCCTTAATTTTTACAGGCTTAGTGTATGTTAAAGAATTCATAATACATGTATATATACGCATGGGTTTTAGAACAGAGAAGCCATTCACTGCCTTCCTATCAGCCTCTGCACATTCCCACTTTACACTCACAAGGAGTAATGACTCTTCAGGGGTACACAGTGTCCAGAGCTCATGGCCGTAGGTGGGTCCAGCCTTTCCTTTCAATATTGCAAAACCAACCAACCAAGCCTTTTACCCTGGCCTAGACCTGGCATTTAGCATCGAAAAGGGAAAATCTGCCACAAGAAAAGATCAGCAAGCTACCTCTCCAGCGTCTGCACATTCCTTCGCTCGTCTATGAAGTGCAGCCCACGTATCTTCATACCTAAAAACACAAAAGACAATTTAAAATGTAAACAGACATCAAAAGGAACATATCTAGGTAAGTTTATAATATATTGAGGCTGCAGAAAAGAGCCAAAAAATAATCGCACATGGCACAAGAGCACAGAAGACAACTTGAAGCATAAAATATCCAGAGACCCTAAACACACAAATAGTTGAATTTTTAATGAAAAGATTTTTTTTTCTTTTTTGAGAAAGGTCTCAGTATGTAGAACTGGCTAGCACAGGGCTTTTTATATAAACCAACCTACATATTTTTTAAATGCCTTAACTTCAAAAATGGGAGTCAAAAATTATGTTGGGCAAGAAGTGATATTTTTGTTTCCAAAGAAAACAAAAGTCTTCAGAATCATTCAAGATTAATTGTGATCAGGTTTTATTGGGAAAGAACCCCTGAAAATCCTGACTACAGATATAAAGAAATAAACCTAGAAAAACTACGAGACCAGTGATGTATACTTTCCCTGCTCAAACAGAAAACAATCATCTTTGGCTGGCTTGTGTACGATGAACAGTTCATACTTGTGTTAATGCAGATATGTATGTTACCTTTGAAAGTTTATGTGTTTTCAGAGTAAGGGGACCAGACACCAATGAAAACAGATGGCCCAGGTGAGTCAGCATCTCAGAGAGCCACTGTTGCAGTTTCCTCGGAGTTCTGCATCCAGAACAAGCTTCAAGGCTGCTGGTTGAGATGGTTCAGCCTCAGACTTCTCCAGACAGGACTACAGATAAGCTTTGCATTTTCCCGTTACACAGACATTGGACAACAAACAATACAGATAGCTCTCCCAGGACTTGAACATTATCCCAGTTTTCTCAGGGTCCCCCCCTAAAGATGCCAGGCCCAAAGGTAACAAGAAGCAGTCTAGAAAGGTAGGATGGGTGGTTTTTTTGGTCATTTGGTGAGTTATGAATGCTTGCCATTATCTAGTAGGGATATAGGAATATAGTATAAAAAGACAACTATTAGCCTCAAATATTTTACATTGATGGGACCTTGGTATACTGATACAATTTTTGTTTTGTTTTTCAAGACAGGCTTTCTCTGTAGCTCTGGAGCCTATCCTGGAGCTAGCTCTTGTAGACCAGGTTGGTCTTGAACTCACAGAGATCTGCCTGCCTCTGCCTCCCAAGTGCTGGGATTAATGGTGTGTGCCACTGCCACCTGGCCTGATACAACAAATTTAAGGTTATTTTGTTATAATATATATATATATATGTTTCTATTTTTGTCTGGCGTATTGTTGCTATGCAGCTCATTTCAAAATGTATAATTAAGAAATACAGGTTAGTAGTTACCCATCTATAATATTCAAACTTGTAGTTATGTTAGGTATGTTTTCAATGTTAAGCAGAGATATATTTTAAATAGGTAATCTTCAAACACCTACAGATTATGACATCTAAAAGGTTTAATAATCTCCGGCTTTTCATGACACGTCTGCTCCTCAACACCGAGTTACTTCAGAGATGATGGGCACTGAAGAACCTCCATATGTAACTTGCTTTCATTGTGGCAAGGTTAGCCACTGGGCAAAGAAACTGCTTTTGTCTTGACTCCTGACAGTATGCTATTCAAACTGGACAAGCAGGACACAAAGAAAAAATACTGAACTTTGCCAAAACAAGGTAGGACAGTCCTTCAAAATTCCTGCCTCATAGAAAAGTCTGCTAGGCATTTTGCAGGATACAAAGGAAAGTGGCTGTTGAACTTTACCAAGATTAGGTGGGATAATCTTTCAAAATTCCTGCTTCATAGAAGAGTTTGCCAGATAGTCTAGCCCTACAGGCCAAAGATGTCCCAATATTGTAGGGAAACCTTGGGTGACTATCCAGGAACTAGATATCTCTGCCGGTTCTATAGTTTTGGAAGTGGGTTGCACTGCACTTCCTGTATACTCTGGTAATATATCCTTTTGAAGTCTTTGATGGAGTTGAAGACTGGATAATTATAGTTTTCCTTAGTTATGACAGAAGGCAAATTAGGTACAAAACTTTAGACTCATCAAGACAAGGATTAATAATGGGAGTATTTTCTCTGAGTTTGCCAAATGCAAATGGACTGGATATTGTGAATGTAATTCTCACTTGATAATTGTTATTATTGTATATAGTTTCATTTGTTAAAGTTAATAATTTTCCTTTCTATTTAGATAATACCTGATAATTGCTTCTACTGTATATAATTTTATGATGTTAGAGTTAAGACTTTCCTTTTTATTTAGACAAAAAGGGGAAAATGTGGGTTATTTATACTCTGTGTGAAAATGTAATGCTGCGATTGGTATAATAAAAGGCTGAACAGCCAATAGCTAGGAAGAGGTTAGGTGGAACTTCTGGGAAGAAGAAAGGCAGAGTCACCAGCCAGTCACAGAGAGGAAACAGGAGCTATAAAATGCGATAGAGATAAAAGTCACATGGTAGAGCACAGATTAATAAAAACACAGGTTGCCAGGCGGTGGTGGCGCATGCCTTTAATCCCAGCAGAGGGAGGCAGAGGCAGGTAGATCTCTGTGAGTTCAAGGCCAGCCTGGTCTACAAAATGGGTTCCAGGACAGCCAGGGCTATTACACAGAGAAACCCTGTTTCAAAAAACCAACTAAACAAACATAAACAAAACAAGGGTCAATTTAAGTTATAAGAGCTAGTTAAGAATAAATCTAAGCTATAGGCTGAACTTTCCTAACTATCACGTTTCCATGTCACTATTTGCCAGCTGGCTGACAGGACAAAGAGAGACTCACCACAGAAAAGGAGGTAGCATACCGACTAAATACGCATGGTCCTAGATACAGAAAAAAGGGATACCAGTAACTGATAAAATTTGAATGGATTTGTTGGCAGTAATATAGTTACCAACTTAGTTCCTGCTTTGATCATCATACTCTGGTTATAGAAAATGCTAACACTTTTCCAACTTGTTGTCTCAGTAGTTAACACAGAGAACTTACAAAATGTCTGACAAGGAATGATCACACTAATTTCAAATTCAAGACTTCACAGCAGACTGACAATCACTTCTCAATCAATGGAAAAGAGCAAGTTAAACACTGCTTGCCATTTAAACTCCAGATCCCTGTTCCCATCTCTTCTTCCCCTAGTGTGCACAGGCTTCACTCCTTACGGTTTTGTATCGCCCTCGTACCAACTGAGTGTGTCACTTTTCTGATGACTCATTCTCTAAATAATAATGCAGACTTACTCAACGAGACTTCTGAGACAAAGGGTTTATTAATTCACAATTCCAGATTACAGCCTACCAATGTGGGAAACCAAGTCTAGAGTTCAAAGTTATTCCTTGCATAGGCAAAATAAATTTGAAGCAGTTAGTCACATTACATCAAAAGTCAAGTGCCAATAGCAATAAACAAACAATAGGTGCTCAGCTAGCTTTCCCACTTACACAGTCTAAGATCCCTGCCAGGGAAATGGTATTAACCATAGTAACTGTGTCTTTCCACGTCAATTTACATGATCAAGACAATATCCCCACAGACCAGTGCCCACAGGCCGACCTAATCTAGACAATCCCTCATTGAAGCTTCTTTCCCAGGCAAGACTAGACCACCACACCCAACTATTCATTTTCTCTACTATGAGGTGATTATGTTACTGGGCATGGTGAAGAAAGGGAGGCAATTTATTACAAAGACATACTACTCAGTCTTTCATGGGTCTTAGCTGTCAGTTACAATTTTTAAAAATTCATTCCTGAGTAATCCACTGCCAGGGGAATGGTGCCACTCTCAGTGGGCATGTCTTCCAACCTCAATTAACACAACCAAGATAGTGCCCTTACAGACACATCCATGGGCTTTGAGGGAAGACAATCCCTCCAAGCAAACATTATACACCTCATGTACAAAGTCACTTTTAATACATATGTGATTTTACCAATTTTATTGAGGTGAAGACCCTGCCTATAAATTCATCCAATTTTTTTGCTCTCATATTTCTCTAAGTCAATAATGGGGAAAAAAACAGAAGGAAAAAACACATACTCATAATGCATCAATTTATCAAATAATTATTGAGGACATTATGTATTATAGCAGAAGTAGTGGAAGAGACCATAGCATAGACAGATTAACATGTAAACAATTACCTTCTGTGCTGGACAAGGCAAACTGCTTTATAAAGCCTTTGACTCTAAGGACTTGGGAATCTGATTTTTAAAAACCTATGACAGTACAGACAGAGGTCAGTTACAATGGTGGCCACTTACAATCCCTGCACCGTGTAGATGAAACTAGGCACATATCTGGGCCTCAATATCCAGCTGATCTGGCCTACTTGGCAAGTTCCAGGCCAGGGACCTACCCTATCTTAAAATAATCAGGGAAGCAGCTGAGGAACACCCAAGGTTAAGCTCTGACCTCCATGGACATATACTTAAGCTATGATCTAGAGGACAGAGAAGAAAGATGGAAAAAGTAAAAAGGGCTAGGAGTCTATCTCCCCACCTAGACCCTAATTACACTGACAGAGAGTCCTTCGGATGAAACCAGCCCGATGGCTTGCTAACTGTAGGGGAAGGTCTGGATGGAAAACTGCTTAATTTGGGTCAACATACATGGTTTTATCAAAGTAGCAGCTACCCATGCCCAGAGTCCCCAGGCCCCACAGCTGCAGCCATGTAATAGGAAAACTGTCTTGTGGTTATTAGAGACCTGTGCTCCAGTCCCTAGTTACTGCTTCTGCTCTGGGAGGTATAGACACAGAGGCAGTCACCACTGCAAATCCCTTGTATTCATGACAAAGAGACTTTAAGCAGATTTAAAAGGCCAGCATCTGGTTTCGGGCTCCCATTATTTCTTTTTCTTTTCTTTTCTTTAAATTAGATGCCAATCATTTAAAGAGTAAACTAAAATAGTCACGAGCAACCACATATATGGAGGAACTAATGGGGTTGAAACATGTTATGCTTGCCAAGCATAAGACCCTAGATCCAGTTCCACTAGCACAAGTGTGTTTGTATGTAAATAAACTGTACACAAATGGTTTTTACCAATACTTCCTTTTAGATTCACTTATGCCCTTCACACTACAAACACAAGCAGAAAATTAGCACCAAATAAACATACATTTACGATCTCGAGCTCAAACAAGGTGTGTGTGGGGGGAGAAGCCCTCTAGATTTAGCAACTACAGAAAAAATCCAACTGTGAACTAAAAACATAAACTATTGATGAAAAGAAGTGAACAGATCAGGAAAAAAAGCTGTCATCCACTGTACACACCCACCAGGTCTCATGTCAGAGGACTTCACTAACATAAATAATACACAGATTTATTTCATAACATCTCTGGTATAGCTGACATACTATAAAAATCACACTTTCAAGTGTTTTCATAGTGGTTTTCAGTACATTCATAAGACTGTACAATTATGACATTACCTCTAAAATATTTTCATCACTGTAAAAAGAAAACTCATATTTACTCACCAGCAGTGCTCTTTGTGCAGGATCCCTTAAGTTTTCATCCATGTCTAATCTATCAGTCTTTCATTTACGTGGCCAAATAACACTTCATTATATGGATACTTCACTGCTGGACATGCATGCTGCTTCTACTTTTTGGTTATGAAAACAACTACTACATATATTCAAAGTTCAGGTACAAGTTTTATGTAGATGCAGATAAACATATAGATATAAATATAGATACATACATATACATAAACACACATGGGGGGAGGCAGCGAGTGCACACCTCTCACTATGTAGCACAGGTTGGCCTCAAACTCATTCATGATCGGGAATTCCTGCTTTGACATCTAAGTGCTGTGATTATTGGCATGTGCCATCACACCTAACTCAGTATGTTTCCACTTTTCTTGGAGTTAAACAGCTATTTTATATGACAATTCTGTATTTAAATTTCTGAGAGACTATGAAACTATTTTCCAAAGTGGCTGCATCATTTAAATGTCCATCAAGAATACATAAAGATGTTAATCTGAGCCAGGAGTAGAGGCACACATCTTTGATCCCAGAACTCAGGAGGCAGAGGCAGGCAGATCTCTGTGACTTTGAGGACAGCCTGGTCTAGTCTACAGAGTGAATTCTAGGACAGCCAGAGCTGTGTAGAGAGACCCTGGTGGTAATACTAACTTGCACAGGTCTTTGGTATACTCAATATGGCGCATCTTTCTGAATGGAGATGCTAACGTACATGAAGTGGCATTTGAGTGCAGTTCTGATCTGCACTTCTCTAATGATAATAAATAATACTGAGCACTTTTCATGCTCTTCTGGGCCATCTGTGTATCTTCACTCTGAGACATTTATTCAAATTTTTTTGTTTCTTCACTGGACCACATTTGTGTTACTGAGTTATAAATGTACTTTTACAGACTATGGATGCTACTCCATCAGTCAAATAATATGCAAATATTTTCTTCTCCTGTGGGTTTTTATTTAGCTTTTGTGGTGGTGTTGAAACAAAAAAATGCTTAATTTTGATTATGTCCAATTTATCAGTGTGTTTTCTTTTTGCTTGAGCTTTTGTTTCATGTCTGAGAAGAGCCACATCTTATATTATTGTGTCAACAGAAATGGGTTGGGAAATAAATGATATAAGATTCAGAGTGCTGTCCTAAAATGCACAAAGCCTGTGTTTGATTCTTAGCATCATATAAACCAGACTTAGCAGCACATGCATGTAACAGCGGCACTCAAGTGGAGGCAAGAGAATCAGAAAGTTCAAAGTGGTCATCCACTACACAGAACATGGTTCTAGCCTGAGCTGCATAAGACCATCTTAAAAAGAGCAAAACCAAAAATAAATTGAGTTCTCTAATTTGGAATCATCCACAAGTAAAAACAACAGTGATTATCTGTCCAAATCAGAATGGCCTTGTACTGAGGGGTGAAAGCAGATGCCTTCAAGGAAAAGAAGTAAGCAATCTCATCTTTATACTAGCAGAAAATTCTGGTGTTTTAGGGTTTTATCTGTAAAACTGTAAAGCATTTTTAAACAAAAATTAAAAGTACAATTCTGCTCTAAAAAAAAAATATTTACCTGCTAAGTAATTCCAGTCCGGCGGAGTACTTTGTTAAGTATGGAGCACTCCTAACAAGAGAAACACTTATTAGAATTGCTGCAGATTCAGTCAACTTTAAAAAAAACTGCTATAAGTGAAGTAGAAAAAGACAAGATCTGAGTAAATTGGGAGCATGGGGACCTTGGGAGAGGGTTGAAAGGGAGGGGAGAGGCAG
>LOEQ01001449.1:10070-20492 GCA_001685075.1 Bramus lutescens
AGGGAGGGGAGCAGAGAAAAATGTAGAGCTCAATAAAAATCAATTTAAAAAAACTGCTACAAGAATTCTGGCACTGCCAATTATTATGTAAATAATTTTAAAGCCACTAATGAGAGGCTGGAACAACGGCTCAGCAGTTCAGAGCACTGACTGTTCTTCCAGGGGATCTGGGTTCAATTCCCAGCACCCACATGGCAGCCCAAACCATTTGTAATTCCAGTCCCAGGGGACCCAACACCCTCTGCTTGCCTTCATGATAAACATACACATAAATAAAATATCCTACAATCTTTTAAAAGATTAAAACCACTAATAGAGAGGATGGAGAGATGGCTCATGCAACTCCTGCAGAGGACCCTGGTTCAGTTCCCAGTACCCATATCAAGCAGCTCACAACTACTTGTAATGCCAATTCCAAGGGATTTGGCACCCTCTTCTGGCTTCTGTGGGCACTTGCAATGCAAGTAGTGCACATAAAATTATGCAGGCAAGCGTATACATGTGCATGTGTGGGTGGGCATGCACACAGACACAATGACAATTTACTTAAGCTTTCGGAAAAATATATTGCTTCAGAAGTAATAAACAGCAACATAACAATATTATTTTGCCAGGCAGGAACTGTCTCTAGCATATAATACAATGAACATTTTCATATAACGTCAGATAAAGAAAATAGGCTGGATAAAAGCTCACTGTTTCCAGCTGAAATTGAATTTGACCACATACTTTAAAAAAAAAAACCCACAGTTCTAGTGTCCAAATGTAAAACGTACATCTGCGGGGACTCACTTATCAAGTTCTATTTCATTATTAATTTGCTTTTCAGTAATCCAAGACTTTGACACACTTCAGCTCTTTTAACACTCCATAAGTTTATAACAAATTCCATGTTTCTCAGTATTTAGAAAGAATCAATGCTTTTTGGGAGTCAGATGCACTCACTCAACAGACCTGAAGCCTATAAAAACGATCCTATTACAAACTCAGCCAAAAGTTATATGAAATTCAAGCTATGCGAATTAAGCTGGCTTGAGCTTACCTGGGCTTCCTTTTTACTTTTGCTTCTCTTGATTTGTCACTTAAAGTCTTCAGCCTATAAATTAACAAATATAAAATACATTTTTAACAAGTCAAAATTTTCAACCCCATAGGGGGTTCAGCCCACACCCTACCCCCAAAATTACAAAGCTCAAAAGAATCAACAATCTGTTTAATACAAAAATAATCTGTATATCTCTCTAGCTGAGTTTAAAATTTCCATAAAGCCTTAGCTGTCCAGGAAGCAACAAGAACCTCCACAAGTGAAAGTCAAAAAGGGAGTTTTTACAGCCACGTTCTACCATTTTCGCTCCAATCTCAGAGAGGCATTAAGTTGTAACGATTTAGACAGGGTTACCCTGAGATTGCTGTCCAAAGTAGTGGACCCTACTCAAGCAGGATTATGTTTACAGTTGAGAATGGAAGGTACACATAACATATACTTATGCTGATATCTCAAATACAGTGTTCTAAAGTATCCTTTAATTTCATAATTCAACCTATCAACTTTTCTGCCTCCCCCATAAAAGAAAAAAAGAGAATTTGGGACAAAAAAAGTAAAGAGATCATTACCAAGAACTGAAAATAAAATTGCTGTAAGATTCAATAAGCGCTTCCCCATGTGGCTCCTTAATAACCATTTGTTTCAAAAATTGGTCTTTAATCAAATGTAATGTGTGGAACTTATTTGATCTGGATTTGGACTTATCAGCTGTAAAAAGGCATTTCTAAGAAGCAAGGAAATCTGATTACAGGCTGAGTAACTGATACTATCAATGAATTAGTGCTAATTTTGTGTCAGCCATGACTGTGGCAGCATCTGTGTACCGCCTATGCTGGTGAATTAACTGCCCTGGAGAGGTGCAGGGGATCCGTGGAGGACTGAGACAGGAAAGACAGACACTTGAAGACTGTTGACGGAGACATGTGGGGCTCATATTACTGCTCTGTTTTTGTGTATGTTTAAAGTTTTCATTTTAGAAAATGATTTTAAATTAGACATGAAAGCACATGCCTGCAATCTCAGCAGGGAAGCTAAGGTAGGATGACTAAGGGTCCAAGACCAGCCAAAGATCTTATCTCAAAAAATATTTTCTCTAACAATAAACTCTTTAAATACTCATTTCTCATCATACGTTCTCCAATACACACACACGTACACATATACAAACACGTATGTATATATGTATATCAAGGTACCAAAATTTAGAATAAAATGCAAGAAGAGGCTAGGCAGTGGTGGCGCACGCGTTTAATTCCAACATTCGGTAGACAGAGGCAAGAGGTTCTCTGTGAGTTAGAGGCCAGCTAGTTCCAGGGCAGGCGCCAAAGATACAGAGAGCCTGTCTTGAAAAAACACACACACAAAAAAAAAACATAAAACAAGCACAAGAAAGAGGAAATTTTAACAAAGAAAAAGACGTGGGGTTACAATCACTATTATTCTTTTCGTTTTAAGTTCTTTTTTTGTTTGTTTGTTTTGAAGACATAGTTTAACTTTGTAGCTCTTACCATCCTGGATCTCATTATGTAGACCAGACTGGCCTCAGAGTTAGAGATCCCTAGAATCTACGTAAAAGCAGAGGAAGCATCTGTAATACTAGCACTGTGGAAGCAGAGTCAGACATATCCCTGGAGCTCACAGGCCAAGCAGCCTGGAGGAACTGATGAGACCCAGGTTCAGTGAGAGACCCTGTCCCAAAAATGAAACAAGGTGGAAAATGATCAAAGAAAAACCCAGATGGCCCTCTGTCTGTACTCATTCACATCCACACAGACATGGAGACAAACCACATGCACACCAAATAGCTATGACATTACTGAGCCAGGGTGGAATGCCATAGAGCTTCCTGATGTACCAGTGACAGAGAGATCTGCTAGCTGGCTCAACTGCACTGGGTTGTATGGACAGCATTTCATTTGCACGCCCATCAATTCCCATCTTGCCTACAAGGTAGCAGGAAAAGGGACAGTGGTTGCTTTGACAAAAGCTACAAAACCTGCAAGTCAGCATATTTGGTCATAAAACACAAGTCTTTAAATCACATTCAACCTTCTGCTACTCCACTTTTAAATTCTGTTCACAAATCAAAATCTAATTTATTATGTTCACATATCTCTCTTAGTTTATAGTGGCACAGACAGAAAGACAGACATACAGACACAGAGTGGAGGGGTCTGATCTCAAAGAAAAACTATATTTAAAAGTTTATATGACCCCTTAAGCTCCACAACCTGACAAATGCACACCAAAGTGGCACAAACTCAGAAAAGGGAAAATAATTTCAAACCACCTTTGCACTAATGAATCTCAAACACATTGCTTCATTTCTGACCCCTCTCCTAAGGGTACCTTCAATTTCCAAGAGCTCCTCAGATCTCAAGGGCTACTTCACAAAATCACTATCAACTGCTCCTTTCCCCTCAAATCTTTTCTTGTCCTTTATGTTGGCATAATGCCATCACTTACCTAAGATGCTACAAATCGCTGGGCAGTGGTGGCGCACACAATCCCAGTACTCAGGAGGCAGAGGCAGGTGGATCTCTTATGAGTTCAAGGTCAGTGCGGTCTACAAAGCAAGTTCCAGGACAGGCTCCAAAGTTATACAGAGAAACCCTGTCTCAAACAAAGCAACAAAGAGATAGTACAAATCAACATTCACAAGTTCTAGACCTTTTCATTTCACTTCTCACTGCTGACAAGCTCAACCACTGACTGTCACATTGTTCCTCTTTTATATATCTGCCAGCATTCATCATCTCCTACCTGGCCCACACATACAAGCCTAACCTCTCTGCTCACCATCCCTGATCCCAAACACAAAAATACATGTAGGCCCGTCCCTTAATCTGTTAGCCACAACAGCTCTAACCTTCTAAATATCTGCCTCCTGCCATTAGTCTAGATGTTCTGTGCTATAGCCCCAGTACCTAAATGGGGTCTGACACAAAGCACAGGATAAATCTTTGATAGATTAAGCAAAGCATGAAAAATTCTCTGTTCCCAGGTCCTGAACTTCCTTCCCAGCTACATCTCCTAAAACGTCTTCCATTTCTCCAGTACCTTTACTGAAACCTATAATAATCCATCCTTATTCTTCCAGGTCCAACTTAGAAACCTTCAGTGAATGCATCCAAATCAAGGACTCCTTCTTGTGGGCTTACAAAGCACATCACTAGTGTCTTTTAACATTCAGTTCATTACGCTTTGCTTTTCATTACTACCAGGGTGGGAAGCTGCTTCTGTAACTTTGGTAGCTGCCAGATCTAGCCCAATACACAAACATTTCTTAGTATATACTATGCAAAACTGAGCATATTGCCTCTCAAAGCTTAAAAACAACTATGAAAAAGGGTACTTTGCACATACATGCAGGCAAATACACACATAAAACAAAATAAGTAAATCAGAAAAAATAAAGTAAGGTAGAAAGCAAAAGAGAAAGGCACCTGGTACTATTGTCTCCACACACACGGGTACATACATGCACCTGCACACATATACATATACCTCTTATATATAGGAAGGACCTATCAGCTGAAGGAGTAACTTAGTGACAGATTGCTTGCCTACCACAAGGTCTTGGGTTCTACTCCCAGAACCTAAAAAAAAATAAGGAAATAAAGAAATCCCAGAAAGGTCAACATCTCTAGCAAAGTTGTCTACATATCACACTATAAACTAAAGTATTAGATACTCTTTGCACAATTTAAAACTATAGAAGAGGAGAAAAGAACGAAGATATTCAACAAGAGTTGGGGGCAGTGGTGCCTTTGAAAGCATGACAAACAGGAAACACAAGCCTGTAATATATAGTCATAAACCTTCAGGAAATTTGTGTTTCTGTTCCCTGAAGAGATTTACATATATAGTATCTATTTTTTTTGTTCATAAATGCTCAAAGGTTAAAAGAAACAGTGGATTCAAAGTCTGTACTTCCAATGGTTTCCCCACAGAGCCAATCCAGTCTAAAAAAAAATACACAAACAAAAAAACTTGTTTCTACAGGAACCCCCTAAAATGGCTCCAAGAACCAAATCAAATGAAAACAAAAAGAGGTAAAAAGACCCTGAGTTAATGTCCTCCAGTTCTAAGGCTTTTGGGTTTGCCTGCTAACCACTTAGGGGGAAAGAACATGATATAACCACAACACTAGGTTTTTCCCAGTACTGGTACCATGGATAAGTTTATGAGAAAAGACCACAGGGACTGGGGATGGTGCTCAGCAGTAAGGCACTTGCCTGGCATGTTCAAACTACCAGTGTGGTAGTTTGAAAGGAAATGACCCCCACAGGGAGTGGCACTGTTGGGGGTGTGGCCTTGTTGGAGTAGGTACGGTCTGATGGTCTGATTGGAGAAGTATGTCACACTGGAGGCAGGCTTTGAAGTCTCATACATGCTCAAACCACACCCAGTGTCTTAGACCACTTCCTGCTGCCTGTGGGTAAAGATTTAAGAACACTCAGCTCCTTCTCCAGCACCATGTCTGCTTGCAAGCTGCTAGGCTTCCCACTACGATGATAATGAACTAAACCTCTGAACTGCAAGTGAGTCAACCAATTAAATGTTTTCCTTTATAAGAGTTGTCATGATCATGGTGTCTCTTCTTAGTAATAGAAACCCTAACTAGGACAGAAGATGGTACCAGGGACTTGGGTATTGCTGTTATAGGCATGATATTGCTTTTGTTTGGAGGAATTTAGACTTTGGGAGTTTGGATTAGGAAAGCAGTGGAATGAAGACAATGATGCTAAGAGTGATTTGAACTGTGAGGGACTGACTCAAGAGGTTTCAGGGGAGAATTTTAGTATGTTGCCTAGAAATTGTTCTTGAGATATTTTGGTGAAGAATGTGGCTGCTTTTTATCCTTGTCCGAAAAGTTTGCCTGAGGCTAAAGTGAAGAGTTTTGCATTAATTCCCTTGGAAGAGAAAATCTCAAAACAGCCTAGAATAGACTCTGTTGTGTGGTTTAGTGTTAACTCTAATGATATAGAATGAAAAGGAACAAGCTGAGCAAGGAACAATATTTGAGGAGAAAAGGGTCCCTATGAAGTGGAATGGAGCTAAGTCCTGTGTTCAAGGAGATAAACAGATTAAGAAATGGAATGAAGGGAGTGGTGACCTCAGAGCAAGATCCCACCAGCTAAATTATGAAAAGGAACTGAAGAAAATCTTTGAGCCTGGCGTGGTGGCAGCACGCACTTTTAATCCCAGCACTGAGAAGGCAGAGGATGGCAGATCTCAAGTTTGAGGCCAGCCTGGATCTACAGAGCAGTCAAGCTTAAGCAGTGAAAGAAATCATCAGAAAACAGAAAGATGGTGAAGATATAATTGAAAGATCTCTGAGCTCAAGGCCAACCTGATCTAAAGATCCAGTTTCAGGACAGCCAAGTTTAGGCAGTGAAGGAACCCATCAAAAATATAAAGTTGGTGAAGATATAATTGAACAAGGAGCCACGTTCCAGCCCCAACAAGCAATAAAACTTAGCAGCTTTGGCCATGTGGCTCTGGAGTTAAGGAGAGAAGAAATGGGCTGTGGAATTTGTTTTCAAGACAAAGGAAAGATGTTGATGCCAGGCATGTGTCAGGGATGTCCCTGAATGGAGGCCTAGAGAGGCCACTGTGTGAAGCTGTAAAGTTGAAGACTGGATTGCCTTGGAAACCCCAAGATGCTGGAGATGCCAGAGCCACGGGATACCCATCCAAGGAGTAGAACCAGCCCAAGAAAGTATGTTGCAGTCAACAATGCTGAAAGGAATTGGAGATCTGAAGAGCATTTTGACATCAGACATGGAGATAAAGAGTTTGTAGTTTGCCCAGCTGGTTTTTGGTCTTGCTTTGGTCCAGTATTTCTTTACTATGCTCCCTTCCCTACGTTTTGGAATGGTAATGATATCCTGTGCCATCATATGTTGGAAGTATGATATCTGCTTCTTTATTTGGATTTTTACAGAGGATGACAGATTGCATGAATCTCAGAAGAGACTTTGGACTTTAAAACATTGTTCAGAGTGTGATAGACTATAGGAACTTTAGAAACTGAATTAAATTCATTTTTGCATTATGATATGGCTACAAGCCTTTGGGTCCAGGGAGTGGAATATGGTAGTTTGAAAGAAAATGCCCTTTAAAGGAACAGTACTATTGGGAGGTGTGGTCTTGGAGGAGTAAGTGTGTCACTTTAGAGGTGGGCTTGAGAGTTTATAAATGCTTATGCCACTCCCAATGTTTCAGTTCACTTCCAGTTGCCTTTGGATCAAGGTGTAAGGAATCTTAGCTCCAGCACCAGGTCTGCCTGCATGCTGCCTTGCTTCCCACCATGATGATAATGCTGTACCTCTGAGCTGTAAGCAAGCCACCTCAATTAAATGTTTTCCTTTAAGGACTGGAGAGATGGCTCAGTAGTTATGAGCATTGACTGCTCTTCCAGAGGTTCTGAGTTCAATTCCCAGCAACCATATGGTGGCTCACAACCACAGGTAATAAGATCTGGTGCCAACTTCTGTCTGCAGGGACACATGCAGGCAGACCATTGTATACATAATGAATAAATAAATATAAAAAATGTTTTCCTTTATAAGTGTTCCTATGGTCATGGTGTCTTTTCACAGTAATAGAAACCCCAAGACACCCAGTACTGAAAAATAAAAGAAGCTAAAAGCCTAAGGACAACCCGGGTTCCTCCAGAACACCTGTAAATCTTGTCCTGTAACAATGACTTACATTGCATTTCCTGGTAAGTCTGAATGGAATGTGGATAATGTAGCCTTGTAACTAAAATTCCTTCTCTGGGAGAGACATAAACAATGTTTACCCCCTCCCCCAGCATCCCAATGAGCCAAGACATGATATCTACAAAGTACACTTTGGGGAAACCAGTAAGTTTATTGAGCTTCCTTACAGAGCACAGGTGAGACATTACTTATAGGAGTGTGGGCACATTTCCCGCAACAGACTGCACCTGGAAAGCCTTTATCCTCTAGCCTTCTCCAGCTAACCAGCCCCCTCTGGATGCCATGCGCAATTAAGGCAGCACCAAATATAACAGGTGGTAGTGAGCAGCGGGATCCGCAGGTGAGGAGGGGTCCTAGAAATACTCAACAAGCTCAGCTGAGATAATTCTTTGCACTTGGGATGCGGTTGACATCCACAAGATGTCAGTTTCCTGGCTTAGAGGAGAGTCATGGAGGACACCGCTGGACATGATTTAGTCATTCTCTTAGGAGAACAATAAAAATAGTGCTGTGTGGGGGACGGTGGTGGAGTGATGTCTCAGCAGTTAAGAGGACTTTTTCTTTCAAAGGACTCGAGTTTGGTTCCCAGCAACCACATGGCTGCTCACTACTGCTCGTCACTCCAGTTCCAAGGGATCCCATGCTCTCATCTTCCCTCTGCAGGCACCTGCACATACATGACATTCATATACAGAGACACACAAACATACACATGGGAAAAAGTTAAAAAGATAATTTGCCAGCTCAATGAGTTTTCGAAAACTGACAATGAACAGAAACTGAGTCTCTGCCCTTGCTGTTAGGAATAACACTGCATATATCTGAGCAAACTCAGAAAACCTATCAACTGAAACCTGAGCACAGGATATTAGAAATTGTTTTAGAAGACAGCCGCTCTGTCTGCTGAACACTTGTTCTGACTACCAAGGGTCCTACAGGAATAGGCTCAATATTATAGTCTTGAAAGCGGACTGTCATGACTTTTTCAAAGAAACCCCTCAGTGCTTCTTACCACAGAAATGTGGATTGTGTTTAATTTCTTAGCTAAGGCCAAAATGGCCAAGCATGTAAAACAGAATAGGTAGCCCTAAAGCAGGAATATGGAAGAGTTGGAAAGATGGTTTTTGTTTTGTTTTGGTATTCCCTCAGTTAAAAAAAAAATTGTGTAGGAAATTGAGGACCTGACCAAAGTTAGTATCAACAGTCAGAGTTGCCTTTTCCTTGGGAGACACACATGATTCAAAGATTGTTATTTCTGCCAGGTTACAGGATAATGGCACAGTCTCCTGGCCTGTCAGCTAAGTAACCTTTGCAGAAAGGAAGCTGAGATGTAAGAAATCACAAGGAACAAGACTTTCTCAGGATGTCTAACACTAAACCTGTCCCAGGCTATGGCATTACTTCCCAGGGGCTCTTGATCATATATCCTCAGCTCCTACCCCTAACTAAACTCTAAAATTTTAAAGCTACCAGGTCTCAGAAGACAGAGTGGGGCTGAGCAGTCCAGAGTCCACATTCTTAAGCAAGAAGCCTTCTAAGCAAACATCAGGCATAAGAATGGGTTATGAGACAACCATGTGATGTGATCTATGCTCCTAGCAACTACCAAAAGGGACGCTGAGCTATTAAAGAGTTCCTTGAAGTAGTAACAGAAGGGTATTCAAGTGGGTTTTACTCATGGCCACTGTCATGTTACAAGCAGGCTATCAGAGCAATACATTGAAGTTAAGCTTACACTCAAAAAAGAAGTTGCTTTTCCTAAATTTATACTTTAATAAGATGCAAGCACTTATCACTGAATAATTCCTTAGGCACTCATAATTAATACTGATAAGAACACAAAGCTAAAATCTTCAGTAATGACACATATATAGCACTATACATATTCCAATATATGTTGGAAACTTTCAAATATTTGCCAACAGGCAGACATTTTTAAACTTTTTTTTTTCTCCACGAGATGAGAGCTCAGCTAACGTTTTCCCCATAAATTATTAAAGTAGCGTCGTGACTACAGTGCCCTCATATCAGGAACACTCTCCGAACACATGACAGACCATCAGGTCATGGCGGTGGATGCCTGGAATCCCAGCACTGAGGCAGAACTATTTCCTAACAGTTCAGGGCCAATTTGGGTTAGAGTATAAGACGCTGTCTCAAACAAACAAACAAAAAAGAACAAACCAAAGAGATGGCAGAGCCTTTCTAAAGGTGACACTTTTTGTAAGGCAATAAAAGCAGCAAATGAATTAAATACTAAAGACCACACAAACCGCGCTTGCTGCACATATAACAGTCCCACCAACTCTATGAGCTACGCACCATCGCTATCATTGTAAAGTCGCAGAAGCAAGAGACGAATAACTTCGTCAGGTTAAATGGTAAAATCCTTAGGCAGCCTGGCATCTTGTCAAGTTCCCTGACTTTGTAGTGCATCGCAAACACCTGAGGAGTCCTTTAATGACCCGTTCCCCTAACATTCCGGCTTAACTGGAGCTCCGAGTGGGCAGAGCCTGGAGATTGCGAAAGGTTCCCCGGGGCGTCCAAAGTTTGGGCAACTCAGGGTGTCAACAGTTTCGACCCAGCTCCGTCCCTGTGGCCCAGCTCCTCTATCCGGGAGTTAAACCAGGGTAAAGGCAGAGAAGG
>LOEQ01001449.1:25000-39906 GCA_001685075.1 Bramus lutescens
AATAAATAAATAAGCTTTGTCTTCATGAAGAGAAACTATTGTGTCCTTATCTTCTAGATTTTTGTTTTGTTTTGTTTTGTCTTGAAACAGGGTTTCACTGTGTAGCCCTGGCTGTCCTAGAACTCACCCTTTAGAACAGGCTGGCCTTGAACTCACAGAGATCTGCCTCCTGATTGGTGGGACTAAAGGCATGTACCACTACCATCCACACAACTTTCATCTTTATCTTTTAGTGTAGAATATCCACACGAATTTTTTATGGCACCTTGTGAGGTTGCACTATTATAGCTATAAATCAGACCTAAAAGCTTTGTCCATGGGCCAGATGCCCTGCTGTTCCCCTCTCTCTTCCCTGTTATTTTTTTTTAATGCTGTTTTGCTGGGGGTGAGTTTGATTTTGTTTTTCTTGGTTTCTTTTGTTTTTTGTTTTTGCTTTTTTTTATGACATTGCAGATTGCAGGCAGGCGCATTTTGCCTAAATAGGATGCTGTGTTTTGAGTTGGAAGAGATTTTATACTACTTCACATCCATCATTAAATGTAACCTCTGATGTGAAGGCTCCAATAATTTGCCCTAAAAATAGCTAAGGACTGAATGGGCATGGAGGCCAGGATTAGTGCTGTGTTTTTCACACATCAGGAATCCAAAGGCCAGAGAGCTCCCCTTGCTTGACCTCGGTTTGCTTTCACTTCCACCGTGCAGGGCCTGCATCAGGTGCTTTGCTGCTCCTCATCAACACAAACCCATATTAATATACATGAGAGAGGAAAACCTCAGTGGAGAATTAATTACCCTTGATGATGTTTTTCTTTCAAAACTGGCTGCTTTTCCTTGGGAAATATGACATGATATGATTTTATGGGGGAGTTATTATTTTTGGAAGCAAAACCAAATGCTAATTATAGGCTCACTGCCAACAAACCCAATTCAGCCTGCTGCATCCACTTCTAGTGAAGCTGCTTTAATGATTCAGGCTAAATATGTTCTGGTAAATGAAACCTTAAGTTCCCATGATTGGAATACCTCTTCAGATCCTTTTGTTCATCTTTTCCAAAATTGAAACTCTCACGTGTAGTATTTAAAGAAACAAAAAAAATGCATAGCAGTGAAATGCCCTGTAAAAGCATTCGGTAGAAATTATAATTCAGTCTTAATTAAGATAAGTACTATGGGTTTAAAAGGTTTAGTAAGGGCTAGAGAGACCATTCAACAATTAATAGCACTTGCTTCTCTTCCAGAGAACCAGCGCTCTGCTCCCAGTGCACGCAAAAGACAGCTCACAATCACCTGTGACTCCAGCTTCAGGAAATTCTATCCTTTCTTCTGGCCTCCACTGGTGCCCCTACACACGTGGTACACACACACACACACACACACACAAACTCACTGTGCAGCTACAGATAATCGTGAACTCCTGATACTCCGGCTTCCACCTCTTAGATTCTGGGATTATGGGTGCAAATCAGCACACTTGGTTCAGCTTCGTTTCAGGGGCATGATTTGAAACTAATACGTGTTATGCAGGTGTTCAGGCAGATATATATACAGAACCTATTCCATCTTAAAGACCCATCTTAGTTTCTTTCCCTCCCTGGACCCTCCATGGAGAGGAAGATGGGACGGGACTGGTCTTAGCTTTCACTTTTGTTCTTCTTTCCTATCTGGCATAGCCTCTCTAGGTCTGACAGGGAGAGAAGACTGGCTGAGGAAAAGGGAGGGATGTGTTACCTAACTGGGCATGTGATAGAATCTTCTGCCAAGAGCCTCAAGGTCACCCTGCCACCCTGTCCATCCAGGCAGTTCCTTGATCTAATTAATCTGACTTCCTTCTCACCCCTTAGCCTCTAGGTGAAAGTGCCCTTGGTCAACAGACAGACCTCTGATAGGACTGTCTCAGAGATGCTACCCAAGGGTCTCACTGATCCCAAGAGAGTGTAAGATACCCTTGAATCGTGAGCCCTAGGGATTGAAATCAGTCAGTTGCAAATCCATCAGACTAAATAAAGATACAGAAGCAGAAAGGATAAAAAAGCCATGGGGCATCATTAAAGATTTAACTGAATTATATGCACATGAGAAGGAATTTGGTTTGATGATAGAGGTCCCCAAATCAGATTGCTCAGCTTAAATTCAATTGAAACAATCATGCACTACAATCGACACATTGTGGACTGTGATCTCCCTTGGAAAGAAAACAGGCTATAGAGGTTTCTGTCAATATTTAGAAATCCAAGATGTAGCCCGCTCACCCCCAAGCAGTGATACTATAAACATACATACTTATTTATTTTATTTAAAAAAATTGTGTGTGTGTGTGTGTGTGTGTGTGTGTGTGTAGGTATATGCTACATATGTGCAGGTATCTTTGGAGGCCAAAAGAAGCTGTTGGATCCTCTGGAGGTGGAGTTACAGGTGGTTGTAAACCATCCAGTGTGACTGCTGGCAACTTTATTTGAGAGTCTTTTGGAAGAGCAGTATGTGTTCTTCCTTCTCTCTGGACCCAAGGCCAGCCCTAATTGTCCTTTTCCACTCCAAGGACTTTGACTCTTCATTTGTCCTAGGCCCCTGTGTGTCTTGTCTTTTCCAGGACTCAAACCACCAGTGTCCTTCTCTACTTCCTTAAACTACACACCTTTATTGAGATTCTAAGCACACCAAAGAGAGTGAGTCAACTGGCATTTCCGTTTGACTTTTGAGGGGGCCCTGCTTTCAGTAAATACTTGATGTCCAGAATATCATGTGGATGTAGAAGTTCAGAACACCAAATGCAGATTCAAAACAATCTGTTCTAGAAGGTTCTTTCAAACTATTATTTATAGCAATAGAATACCCAGGTTAACATTCCTTTCTTGATCTTTTGCTTGGAAAGGTATAGTGGAGAAACAATCCTTTAAATCAATAACTATAAGAGGCCATCCTTTTGGTAATAGAGAAGGCAGAGGAATTCAGACTGTAGAGGGCCCATAGGTTGGATAACCTTGTTGACAGCTCTTAGATCTGTCACCATTCTCCATTTTCCAGATTTCTTTTTAACAACAAATACAGGAGAATTCCAAGGACTGGTTGATTCTTCAATATGGCAAGCATCTAATTGCTCCTGTACCAGTTGTTCTAAAGCCTACAGTTTGTCTTCCCTTAAAGGCCATTATTTAACCCATATGGAATTCTCAGTTAACCATTTTAAAGGCAAGGCTCTTAGTACATCTGAAGGTTTGCTAGTTGCTTTGAGTTCTTATACAGCCTGAATGGCTGGTGACCTTTTTTTTATGTGTAATATTTTATAAGTTATTCCTCCTATTTTGACTGCCTCTCAATTTCTTGAGATGAAACATGCCACTTCTGGGTTATCTGGAAAAGTAGTCACATATCACAGCCTGTGGTCAGGCAAGGTCCTTCATGTCACCGTTGGTGGTGTTCCTGTGTACTGGAATGGATCTACATTATAAATGTGTGTTCCTTTTGGCAGCCTGCCACCTTTGAATCATCTTTGGATGAAAGCACCCCTTTGGATGAGTGAACCCTCTCCCTCTGGATGTATTTAGTAGGATTATTTTTAATTTTACTGTAGTAATACTTTATTTTCAATAAATGTTGATCCAGCTCCTCATTAGGACCAGGAAGTAAGGCAAGGCTTACCTGTGGCCATTGCGTGTTAATACTGACAGCATTGGTTGGAGAGAGTTTACCATCCTTGCCCTCCAGCATTTTCATTCTATTAACAGACTTTGGTCTATGACTTAGGCCAGTACTGCTCTCTTCCATTGCCCTTCGCAGGAGATTGGAATGACTTCGCTGTCTTTCCAGGCTGTGAGAATCACTGCTTTTGCATCCCACGTTTAGGAGGTGCTCTGCCAATAATTGCCTTTGCATCTTAACCTACTTTCATTTGGATTTCTTAACATGCTTCGACTTTTCAGCTCCTTAGACTGTGACTATTTAACATCCCAGCAAAAGATGTTTAGTGTTTTATTTTTAGGTGAACTACAAACCCTGATGACTAAACGGATGGATGTGTACTAACAAGCTTCTTGGCCAAAAACTCTTATAAAAACCCAACTGTGCCAAATCTGTATTTCAGCAAAAATAGCAGAAATAAGATCTAGCTTGTTTGCTGAGAGTATTTGCTTAAATTTGCTTGATTTTCTTTATTATTAACTAAAGCTTATATAGAAGAGGGATACTGCCTGCTTTTTTATTTAAATTATGAACACATGGTAAAACAAGTTCAGAACATATTTAAAATGGCAAACTGACATATTTATACATTGTCCTTACTAGCTGCTGGCAGGTCTAAGACGGACATTCAGAATTCATGGTTTAGTGGAGCTACTACTGGATGTGGTTGAACCGAGTCCTTAGGATAGCTTCAGAGCTCACAGATCAGAGGTGTGGGGTCTTCTGGGAGGAGGGAGGGGCTGCCAAGGCACAGCCCGTGTATTCTTTGAGAGTTGTTCAGCTTCACTATGGAGACATTCTGGACACGTCCAATTAATGACACCGATCAACTGCTGAATTTCTTAATATCAGATCAGTATAAATATACAAGGAATGTTCTGTCCATTTTTATTGTGATGTGGTATTGGATTCTGTCTGTGAGTTCAATCCACCCCATGGCAATGTCTTTCTTATGAACCCTTTGGGGGATTTGAAGCCTTTGATCCACAGTTTGCAGTACGAATTCCCTGATAGATCATTTATTTGCTATTAAGCATTTGATGTTTATGCTTTTTTAAAATTCGGTGTCTTTAAACCAAGTTTGTAATCAACATTGCTTTGGAGCAGTTCAGAGTGTTATATTTTCTTCCTCCTCCTCTTCTCCTTCCAGTCTCTTTGTTCCAAGAGCAAGCTTCTAGGGGTGCTGACTTAGGCTCTTTTTGCATGCATCATCTCAATGAGCAGGTTATTGTAGGGGACATCCCCATTCAGGTGTACTCTTCTGCCTGCATGCTGACTGCCCGGATTTCCGGCAGTCGAAGATGATGTAGCTGTCTGAATTTCTCCGTTTGCTGTGGGCAGTTGCAAACCATGTAGTCCAGCAGGGCAGCATTCACCTGTTCCTGCACACTTTCCACCAGCTGGAAGTTCTCAAGATTCTTGACGTCTAAGCTGAAGAGCACTAAGAGCTTGAGACACACAAACTCTCGATGACCAAAGTGAAGGGCACTAAGTCTCAGAACAAGCTCTTGTGAATGGCACACAAGGCTGGTGAGTGTGACTCTGGTTTGGGAGGCTCTGCTTGGAGAAGTCAGCTTGCTGCCTAGTTATCAGTAAGAGCAACCCTTCCTTCCCATGTACCACTCGCCGACAGATGTGTTCAAGGATCAAGAGCTCACTCCAGCAGTTCTGAAGCAGCTTCATTTGGTCATCAACCTTCCGTTCTCTGAAGAAGATACTACTCCTGGCCCACTCAACAATGGTGAAGAAGGTCTGGCCTGCCATGTTGCACATAACTCCAATTGTGTTTAGTTTTTATGCTTGCCTCGGTTTGCCTGCTCTTGCTGTAAGTTGAGATTTTCACCTGAATTTGAGATTCCTCTCGTTCACACCAGTGCCAGGTGTGGGATGTTGGCTGGGGAGCTTGCCCAGTAACCATACATGTAGGAGTAACCCATCATTGACTCCAATGAGCTGGTATAGGGATCTGAGTACTTGGACTGGATGGCCCGACTGGGAAAGTGACCATATAGTTGGTAACCTTGCAGGAGGCATTGTCATGCTAATGGGAGACATGACAAAGGGACTCCTGTCATAGTCTGTGGAGGCAAGGCTGCAGGGTTCCTTTGGTGGAATTTGGTTCTGAATTGCAGAGGAGACTGTCAGAGGACATCTCTTGTTGCTTTAGGATCCTGTCTCTCTTGTACATTGGCACAAACTTATTTCTACCTCCTCGCATGAGGTCAGCTCTTATGGCTTCTAGCTTCATCCCAACACTTAGACAGTTTTGGAATCGGCAGTCGGGACAACATTTTCTCTGTGTTTTCCCAATTTGGCAGTTCTAGTTTTCTATACATGTGTGCCTTTTATTGTTTTGGACTGTGTGCTTGAAAAAAACCCCTTGCATCTCTCACAGGTAAGGAGACCAGAATGGTACCCGGCCAGACACTTTATCTCCACATGCAGGACACAGCTCTTGGAGATCTTCGTCATAGGAGTAAGTCACCATTTTAAATTGAGACATTTGCATGTGTTCCGGCATCTGCCCCTGTTCCCTGTGTGATCGGGCCAGTCCTGGGGCTTCTGTCTCCACTTTGGGCAATATCACAAGGTGGTGGCAGCTGGTGGGTCCAGAAGCCCAGCACCTTTCTTGTGCTACGTATCTAAGTATCATTTACTTCTCAGGCGAGGGAAGAACCCTAGTTTGTTTTTTGTGTTTTTTAAAAGTTTTCTCCTTAGCTAGGATTTTGAATCATGTTTTCCATCCTTCCTCTTCCCAAGACTCAGGCAAATGTCCTGCCAAGGCTAATTATCTTCCTTCTTGAACTTGGTGCTTTGAAGATCTCAAATGAAAGGCCCTTCATCCTTGCATTCATTGTCTTTCTCATTGCTGTGACCAGATAGATAACTCGTGAAAACCAGGTAAGGGAAGAAGAATTCACTGAGGCTCACAGTTGGAGAATGTCATCCCTCATGGTGGGAAAGCCACAGTGATAGGAGCGTGGGGCAGCTGGTCACATGCACCCACACTCAGGCATCAGAGGAAGGTGGCTGTCCAGTTGGCTTCTTCCTTTTCGGCTTTTAATCCAGCCTAGGATCCCAGTCAACGGAAGGCTACTGCCCACATGACCCTTCCCCAGTCAAAACTCTCTGGAAACAATCTGCATACTCACCCAGTCATGCCCCTCCCAGGTGATTCTAAAGCTAGTCAAGGTGGCAATGAAGATTCCGTGGCAGTCTTTTCTAGAAGTGATGTCTCAGTGTCTCAGATAGGATCACTTCCTAGTTCCTGCTTCTTAGATTTTCTGGAGGTACCTGGATTTTTCTTCCTCTTTTTTTATTTACTCTCTTTTTTTTTTTAGGTGGTTTCTCCATGTAACCTTGGTAGTCCTGGAACTTGCTCTGCAGACCAGGCTGGCCTTCAGCTCACAGAGATTCACTTGCTTCTGCCTCCCCAAGTGCTGGGATCAAAGGCGTTTGTCATACTCACCTGGCTCTCTTTCCCCTCTTAAAGCAGGGTCTCACTATGTAGCTCAGGTTGACACTGAGCTCTAGATTCTCCTGCCTCAGCCTCTGAAGTGTGTGAGGAATTCCCTTTTGCTCACTTTAGCCAGAGTTCTTTAGTTGTTTGATATAAAGAACTCAGACTACTATAGCTTCCTGCTGAGCCATCTCGCCAGCCCTTAAAGCAGATTAAAAAAAAAAAAAGATACAAGTTAATGTCAGATAATGTAACTTCTTCAAAAATCTGTTACATGTTCTTTAACAAATCAATTCTGTTGTGATCTAGAGCATTTGAAAAGTCTAATTTGATAGAATCTACAGAAAAGGGAAGGAATGGGAAGCAGTTCTCCAGAGGCTACCTTGGAGGGATTATCCTGTTTAACAAAGCCACCGGTTCCTCTTTGATGCCAGCAGCCTCTTGCTAACCTTTCCCCACCAGCTTCTGCCCAGTCTTTGTTGATAAAAAGCATAGCCCTGCTTAGTATTCTCTTGGAGCATTTGTGTGAGTGTACAGGGAAGCTCTAGGGAAAGCAACAGGAGTCTTTAGTCTGTCATGTCGATAAAAATGCTCACACTGACTTTCTATCACAAAAATATACAACTTGACTTATTGCTGGTTGTAGACATTTACTATTTTAAATATAAAATTATGAGCCTAGCGTGGTCAGGCCTACCTTAATGTCAGCACTTGGAAGGTGGAGGCTGGTGGATGGGAAGTTCAAGGTCATTCTCTGCTAGCCTGGGCTACGTGGGAGCCTGTCTCAAAAAGAAAGCAAACAGGGCCTGGCTCCACAGTTAAGAACATTTGTTGTTCTTGCAGAGGATCCTGGCTCAGTTCTCAGCACGCACATGGTAACTCACAGTTGTAAGGTCTCCAGTGCACTCCTCTGGCCTCTGGGGCACGTCGCACACACATGTTGTACATATATGCATGCACGCAAAACACTCATACATATAAAATAAAATTGAAAAATTCTTTTAAAAAGAATAAAACAAAAGCAAGCAATCAATAACCATTAAAAATATACTATCTATCTATCTATCTATCTATCTATCTATCTATCTATCTAAGATAAACATTTAAAAAAAATACCAGAAATGTGTCCCTGGCTCGGGATTCTTGGCATCATCTCAAGGGCTGGGGGGCTTGGCAATAGAACACCAGCATTTTCTCCTTCCTATTTCCTATCTTCTAAGATATAAGCAAGCAATCTTAAGCTCTGCCTACAGACTTGCCACCCTCACATGGTGAATTAATACAATGGTGGAAGGGGGCTTGAAGAAAAGCCAACTTGAATTTCCAACTGTTTGATGTCGTTTTGATCACCAATGAGCTGTGAGGTCTCAGGTGAGTCACTGAGCCACTCTGACCATGTCTGCTCAATTGCAAAACAGACATAGCACTATAGCCACTCCAGCTTTTGGAAGAACAACTTTTTTAGCTACACAAAGATAAACACCCTGGCATATAATAAACCCTCATAAATGTTTAGGACTGTAGAACAGTTACCCATAAAATTTGTTATGAAAGTTCTAAAAATCAAGAGATAAATTATGCTAATCCTAATCCACCCACGGAACGGATGCTTGGTTCGCATTCAGGATTAGCTACGAGCATCTTTTAAGACATCAGCGTGGCAGCTAAAAACATTCATGTGCCCTGAGAATCTCCCAAGCTTCTCTTTCCTGATTTCTGGTAGAAACTGTGTAACAAAGTACACTTTTGCTTTGTATGCCTCTTTTTCTTTGGATTTTATTTAGGTTCAGTGAATAAATACACCCACAACATTGTCTACAGTATTGGTAATTAAAGCTACTTGGAGAAGGGACAGTAGAATGAACCGACTCTGCTTATCAGAGAAAAGACAGAAGTAGGAGCTGGCATAGTAGCAGCTTCTAAAGTAACTCAGGTGATTTGTGTGTTCATAGTGTGATTAAACCCTTACTTAGATGGAAACTAACGGGCATTAGCCAGAAAGGAATTATGGCATAGTTATTTCACCCTTTTGCTAAATCAGAATTGGAGGAATTATCTAAGGCATTCAGCTGTCTCTGGAGGATGTAACCACTTCTTAATTACCTGACTAGAAAAGGCACGTGCCTCTGGAGAGTTCTCAGGAAGCATTATGGAGAGTCTGTGTGAATAGCTGCTCCTTAGTGACTCCTCTCACTGGAAGTCAGTCTTCTGATTTAGGAACCTATTTATTCCCTCAAAGCCTCTGAGCTCCTGGGCACTTTCTCTGACCAGTGCAGTGGATGATATCCAAGCTCAGAATGTGGAGGTGGGCTGAACTTGTTAAAAACAAGAAAGTTACTAAGTACTGTGGTTGTATGTATTTGGTTTGTTAATATACAAAGGATGTTTAATAAGGTCCTGTGATGTACCAGGGACCCTGAAGACACACAGAGAAAGGAGATGAAATGATTTTTCCTGGAGCCAGCAAAAATGTCAAAGGAGAAGTAGCCTTCATGAACATATAGCCTCCACATGGGCAACTGAGGCAGAGACAAAGTGCAGGAGAAAAGGCCAAGGAGGGTGGAGTTCCTATGGCCTGCTGGGATGGCAGCGAAAGCCTGCCTTTAACTTCAGTCTGCAGTCTTTCCCCTTACCAAGCTATGTCCTGCAGGATCAGCCTAGAGGTCACTTCCTCTGAGAGGCAAAGTAGTCCAGTCTAGGTCAGCCTCAATATTTACCACCATAACACCTCATACCCCTCCAAGTGTTTCTGTTCCTCCCTTCATCCCCACCTGCAATCATTAAGAGCAGTGAAAGCAGACTCATGTCTGACCAGTTCACCTAATGTTCCCAGAACAAAGCACTGTGCCAGACAAACATATATAACTTGAAACAATACTCATGAATGATTAAGGATGGGCGTGACCTTATTGCTTTTAGGCATTAGGGAAAACATTTCAGAAATCCACATGTATTCTCCAGTTTCACCAGGGCTGTTCCTAGCCTTGTCTGGTGGCAAGCGACGTGAACTCTCCTTAATATGCACACACTCATACATATACAAACAAACACACAAGCTCACCCCCACTCCCAGGCTCATGTAGATGCACAGATTCTCACATACATACCCCCACAGACACACATGCACAGACTCATATTTATCTCCCTCTTTTCTTTTACTGTTGTTGTTTGTTTTTGTTCTTCAGACAGGGTCTCACTCTGTAGACCAGGTTGGCTTTGAACTTGAGATCCTCCTGCCTCATCCTCCTGAGGGCTGGGATCACATACATGTGACCACTATATTGGATTCTTCTATTGACTGTTTAAATTCTTAAAAGGCTAATTTATTTTCTTTTATATGTAGGACTGTCTGGCCTGAATGTATATCATGTGTGTGCCCGGTACCTGTAGAAGCCAAATGAGGGCATTGGATCCCCTGGAACTGGAGCTACTGATGGTTGTGAGCTGATATGTGGGTGCTGGGAACTGAACCCAGGTCCTCTGCAAGAACAACAAGAGTTCTTAACTGCTGGGCCATTTCCCTAGACCATCTTCTATTGAGTTTTATACTTACTTCCAGAAATTAATAATTATGAAATGTTGATGAGATGTTAATTGTGTTAGGAAATTCTAAACTAGTGAAATCTTGAGTATTTCCTAAAGCAATTCAGCCATGTAAGAGTCGACATTATACATGGGTATGCATGTTCAGAATTGAAACTGTTACCAGAGTTTACAGTCAAAGCCTGTTTAAATGGAGGTTTCTAGGCCTTGCCCCATCCTGCAGCTGCTTCTAAATAATCACTCAGAGGCTTAATAGTAATTACAGAGTGTTTGGCCTGTAGTTATTACTAACTAGCTCTTACATTTAAATTAACCCATGTCTATTAATCTGTGTACTGCCATGTGGCCATGCTTTTACTGATCTGCTGGCATCTTGCTTCTTGGGTAGCTGGCTTGTGCCTCCCATCTCCACCCTTCTTTCGGTCTGTGTTCAGTTTGACTTCCCGCCTAGCTATATTCTACCTTGCTATAAGCCAAAGCAGCTTTTATTATCAACCCCAATGAGAGCAACACATATTCACAGTGTACAGAAGGGCTATCCCACAGCAAGGTTGGGCCCTGGTGGCAGCCGTAACAAGCTAGACTCAGTCACCTGTCCTCAGTACATTTAAAGACACAAACAAATAAGCTAGGTGTGATAGCACACATCTTTAATCCCAGTATCAGGGAAGCAGAGGCTGGAGGATCTCTGTGCTTTCAAAGCCAGGCTGGACTATATAATGAGACCTTTATCAGAGAGAGAGAGAGAGAGAGAGAGAGAGAGAGAGAGAGAGAGGAGATGTTTGTGTAAACTGTCACTACACTGGAAAAAGGAACATATAAAAAGGTACAGTGACCCCTCCCCACCTCCATTCCAGCCCATCTTCTGGCTACTTACATGAGATTTAGGTTTAAAAAGAGGGCAAGAGGGACACATAGCTAAGAGGTCCTGGTCAAGGTGTACGCCCACCCATCATTGATCCATCATTGTCTAGGCTCCATTCTGTCCCTCGAGATGGTATGCTAAACTGTCAGAACTTTGTGAGGTCACTTTCTGAAAGACAAACACCTCCTCCTGTTGGTGCCAGGCTTCAGTCTTTCGCTTCCCCTAGCACCGGATCTCTGGGGAAATTCTAATTCCTTGGGGTCCATCATTTCCATAGTCTGCTAGCCAAAGGAAGGGGCACAAGTGTCTTTTTGCAGAATATCTTTGCCTCTGAAGGACACTTCCATGATGGTCTCCACATAAAAAGTAATTCGGTTTACACAAAATCTCAGAAACATGTTAAATATGGTGAATGATGGTGTTGATCAAGTCCCTTGCTCTCTCTTAGTCCAAATATCACTTTTGTGCTCGTCTCAGTTTGGGCACCTCAGCAGCAGTCCCTGAAGTAAGCAAGGGATTTATTAAAATGTGCTCCTCAGACATCAGAAGCACTGAGTAGGGAGGGCAGGCAGCCAAGTGCAAGGAAAACTGCAATGGGCTTTCAGAAGCGGCTTTTGCTAAAAGCCCAGATTCTTCACTGGGGCCCACAAGGTAAATAAAGTCTGGCACTTCTTGTGTGAGGCTGGAAAAGATTCCATTTTAATGCTGGGAACTTGTGGCTCTTCAAACTTCACCCCTACCCCTGAGGAAAGTTGGGGGTGGCTAGCCCCTTTTAGGGGGAAGTATTAGCTACTGGGGAAAAACCCAAGCTACACAAAACTACTGACAAGATCCTAACCACCTAACTTCCCCTATCGGTTGAGTAACAATGGACCAATCAGATAAGTCTCCAGGCAGACCCTATGATAGCAAAGGGTCAGATGTCGGAAGGACTTAGTGGTGGGGGAGGGGCTGTTGCTATCCCTCTTAGATACTAATAGCCTATCAGGAACTAACAGCTGAGCTTTATCTCACCTTTAGCCAATTATGATATAGGATAAGGAATTTTGTATTTTGAGACTGTAACCTTGTGACTGCTTTGTGGCTTTTGTCTTTATGAACCCCTTACAATAGTAGACGGGGTCCTTCTCCCTCCATCTGCTGTGTCAGACTGTGAGGCAGAGGACCCGTGCTAGCCCGTACTTAATACACGAAGCCTTGCTTTTGCATTCGGAAGTGTGGCTCCGTGGTGGACAACACTTGCTTCCATTTGTGTTTGTCTTTGCTTTTTGGCTCAGACGCCAGCGTGACTCTGCACAGGTGTGCTCATCACTCGACGAGCCTGTGACACCCTCCCGTCTTAGTGAAGTGGCCTTCAGGGCTGGAAGTACAGAGTTAGCTAAGTCACTCACCCTGGAGTCTGAGGTTGGCAAATCCTTGCAGATCAGACCCACGCCCATGGAGAAAACAATGATCTGTGCTGGTTAGCAGAGCCTCTTGTAGAAACCAGATCAGCCCCCCAGGGTGAGGACAATGATGAGCAGATTAACAATTTATTAGACTACCTTGCAAGACTCAAACTAAGACAGTGGGGGGCAGGGATACTCCGTGGATAGTGCTGCTTAATTATACAGACCTCTTGTCCCTGCCTCAACTCTTTAGCTTAAACGTAATGTTCATAAGAGTACCTCAAAGATAAATTCAGGATGATTGGTTCCTTTTCCCAGTGTATTGATTAAACTTCTCCATCTGCCTTTGATCACGACTCATCCTTTTAATTAATGTAATTTGAATGTGTTCTTGACAAGGCTTCCTAACTTCCTCATCTGGACATCATATGTGATCTCTCTCTGTGTCCCCTGCACACCTCCTCCTGGCTACCATCAAATGCCATTGTGGGGTCTTCTCACTGTACTCAGTTACTCTACTCATGGGACTCAGATCCAAGATGGCCTCATCTCTCTCACATTGCTGACGGCTGCTTGGACGAGGAATTGATTTCTGTGATATTAAAACATGAAAAGTATAGCTTGAATATTCATTGTGTCCCTCTGAAATCCACACTAGACCTTAAATCCCAGGGTCATGGTGCGTGAGAAGAGAGCTTTTGGAGAGGACTGGTCAGGAGCGTCTCCCTTTGTGAGTGGGGATTATTGTTCTTATAGAGGCTGGAAGCAATCCCAGCACCAGGGAGGCCAAGGCAGAAGGATCATGAGTTGGATGTCAGCCTGGGCTACACAGCAAAAATCCTGACTCAAAACGAGAAAAACAATACACATGTTAGGAGGTGGCCACACCCCTTGCCGCGCTGTCCTCCGAACTGAATTAAGAAGGTTCTGATTCACAGTCCTAAACAGTACCTGGTTCTCCTGCTCTGGCTCTGGACTGTTGAACTCAATCATGTGACATGGAACTTCCTGCTTTATAGGAGTTAGGTATTTTCTGTTTCCAAGGATTTATCTGAAGGTGCTGCCCCCTCATTCCCAATCCTCTAACCACTCTTTCTCATGGCCTTCCCTACCCTGCCCCATCCTTTAATCTTACCTATAACGAAGCTTCTTTCTAGGTTTTAAGAGAAAGCCTCGTCTCCTCTTTAAGACTGTGATGTTTTATATGTAAAGTTGATTTTCTTCTAATGCTTCCACTCCCAGCATTTCGGCCCAATCATGGCCTCCTAAAACACCTTATTCTCGAGGGTAATTATGTATCAGTTTCCTTTCCCAAACCAACTCAGAGAGAGAGAGAGAGAGAGAGAGAGAGAGAGAGAGAGAGATCAAAGGGGGCTGGAGGGAACTAGGTGGCCCTTTTGTACAGCCTTCTGCCCCGTGGGAAACGGACCCTCAGCCGACATTAGCCTCAGCAGGTATAGTATCTGCAGATGCTTTGATTTTGGTTTTCCCAGGAACCAGAACTGTGAGAAATGCATTTCTATTGTTTCTAAATTACTCAGCCTTACATATTTTGTTTTAATAGCCAACTGATTGTTTCAACAGCCTCCTTACTGGTTTCCCTCCTTCTGGCTTTCTTCTCAGCCCCCTTTTAACATGACAACCAAAATGTTCTCATGAACCATGAAGGTGATGTTCAGTCCCTGTACTGCTACTCCTTACTTCCCTGACTCCATCACCTACAGCTCGCCTCTTCAGTTTCTCCACTGCAATGCTGCTGGTTGTCTTCCTCCTTCCGCCATGCTTAGGCCATTCCCTCCAGGCCTTGGTGTTCTGGAGTTTGTGTCTGGAGTAGTCTGTCTTCAGTTCTCTACTTTGCCCATGTCTTTCCAGTGAAACTTTCTGCTGGAAGGAACCACTTGTTCATCCCGGCTGCCCAGAACCGAAATAACCACACAGAAACTATATTAATTAAATCACTGCTTGGCCCATTAGC
>LOEQ01001449.1:53965-74892 GCA_001685075.1 Bramus lutescens
CACACACACACACACACTGAATAAATGTAATAGAAGATTGAAAAGAAAAAGAAGTATTAACAAGTTGAGCTCTTTTAGACTGTGGGATTTTAAGTGATTTTTAATTTTTTTACTTTCTTTCTGTGTGTGCCTCTATTTTCTATAATGAACACAATTGCACTCATAGTAGTGAAAAAGGTAGGTTACTGCCTGGGAACTCTTAAATGTATTTCTGTCTTGGTTACCCACAGACCGACTTGTGTGCAAGGAAGAAAGGAGTGCAATGACCCTTGTGGGGGACCGTTTCCTCTTCTCCGCGCTCAGAGAGTGCAGCTTGCATCACTGTGAAATTGCAGACTTTCACTGTATTTAGAAACTCCAGTTGCCTGAGTTAAACAAACAAAAATCATGTTTTGCATATTGGAATGTGAAATGTGTGAAAGCCTACGCCCTTGGGAGAGCATGCAATTTGCAGTGTCTATTATTTTTATGTTATTAAACCCATCTTTGTTAATAAGATCTATAATTATTAGGCAGAAAGCATAATGAAGTTGGCTGGTTATAATGGAGGCCAAAGCCAAGTTTTTCCAAGTGTCTGATGTTTCCTGGTGACAGCCGTTGATTAGAGTACTGCTATTTTAAAGTAATTTTTACCAAAAAAGGAATGCTTACAGAACATTAATAGATGAGTTTATATTTCTTAAAAGTTTTAGAGTTCTTCATTTGGGCATCCCTTCAGGTTTTGGAGGGTACACATTAGTTTCTTCTTCCTTCCTTCCTTCCTTCTTTTCTTTCTTTCTTTCCTTCTTGATACAGGGTCTCACTGTGCAGCTCTGGCTGGCCTAGAACTTGCAATGTAGATCAGACTAGCCTCTAATTTATAGATATCTGCTTGCTTCAGCCTCCAGAGTGATGGGATTAAAACTGTGTGGTCAGCTTATTTTGCTATGGAACAATCTTCATACACTGTAAATATGTATTGCTTTCATTGTTAATAAAGAGCTGATTGGCCAATGGCTAGGCAGGATTTTCCTGGCAGAGAGAATGCTGGGAAGAAAAAGGGCAGAGTCAGAGCAGTCGCAAGCCAGACAGAAAGGAAGCGGGACATGCAGGCGAGGTAAAAGCCACAAGCCTCGGTACAGCACATGGATTAATAGAAATGGGTTGATTTAAGTTGTTAGAGGTAGTTAGTAATGAGTCTGAGCTATGGGCTGAGTATTTATTGTTTATAATAAGTCTCTGAGAGGTTATTTGGGAAATGGCTGGTGGAACAAAGCTGCTCACAGGATGCAGAAAATCTCCATCTACACCGTTTCTTTTCTTAAATTATTAGTGCATATGTTATGAGCGAGTGTGTGTTAGTGTATGTGTAGTGTGTTAGTGTATGTGTATAAGTGTGTGTGAGTGTGTATATGTGTGTGTGAGTGTGTATGTGGGTGGGGTTGTAGATGGGGTTTTAAGTTTACATGATCAGATCTTGACATAGGCTATTGTCTACACATAAAAGCCTTTGGGACAACAGGTTTAGGTTAAGAAAGCCCAGGGGCCAGGCTGGGCCGCCACACAAAGGAAATAGCTACTAGCTTCTCAAGGTGGGTTTTCAGTATATGACATTTGCTATCTGAAACACCAACTGACAGTTTAATATTAATTAGAAATGCTCTAAGGTCAGCCTGTTTATTTATCTGTTTCTACCATCATTTGGTCCTAGAATTACCACACATTAGGAAGGAAATATTTAAATTAATCTCTTTAAGTTGCTGGAAATCTTTTGGGGTTGGCTACTGTGAAGTGAGTGGAGGCGCTGTTTGATGTTGGAGCTCAATAAGGATGGCTCCTGACTTTATGTTGGCATGAAAGCTTCACAATCAACTTACACCAGGCTTCCAGTTTTGAATCTGGATCTTTTCTAGGCCCAGTGAAATACTCTTACATTGTTCTGGGCAGCAGTATCTTCCAGTCAGCTGCCCAATTACAGTATAAGGGGAAACAGTTGACACAGTGTCTTATGTGGGGATGTCCAGTAGATAAGTGTGATGCATTTATTTTTAATTACTCCTGTGTGTACTTACCTCTCTTTGTGTTCATGTGTGTGTGGGTGTGCACACGTCTGTGGAGGCTAGAGGACAGCCTCAGGTGTCATCTTTGGGAATGCCATCTGCCTTCTCCAAGACAGGGTCTCTCATTAGCCTGGACCTCATCACTTGTACTAACTAGGCTGGCTGGTCAGCGAGCCCCAGGGAGTTAGCTACCTGTTTCTCCCTCCCCAGAGCTGGGATTCCAAACCCATGTTACTGTGCCCAGCATTTTATATGGGTCCTCATGCTTGTGAGCCAAGCACTTTAGCCCTGAGCAGTTTTCCCAGGACCATAGATAAAATTCTTTCTTGCTTCTTTTCCTTCCTTGTTTGTTAAAACCTTACTTTATGCACAGTAATATAATTTGCATGTTAAATAGCACCAGAACAGAAGGCTTTGATGTAGGGATGTGTGTGTGTGTGAGTGTGTGTGTGTGTGTGTATGAGTGTAGGAGGGTGGTATCGAAACAAGGTTTCTCTGGGTAGTGCTGGCTGGCCTAGAACTCCTCTGAAGCCCAGGCTGGCCTTGAACTCAGCTTCCTGCCTCTGTCTCCTGAGCACACAAGACTGAGTGCTAGGATTAAAGGCATGTGACATCATGCCCACCTTCACGATTATGGAATGGTTTTGTTGTTGTTTTCTCTGTGTAGCCCAGGTTGTCCTGGAACTCATGCTGTAGACCAGGATACCCTCTAAAGCAGACATCTGCCTGCCTCTACCTCCTGAGTGCAGAAGGCTGAGTGCTGGGATTAAAGGTGTTCAACATCGCTCCTGGTTTTGGTATAGCTTTAAACAGAAGGAAAAAAGAAAAAAAAATTTCAAGTTACAGAGCCCCTCCCAAGAACAAATAAGAGGAAAAAAATTACTTTTCCTTAGTGTGAAGGTCATTTATATCTAATTCTTTTTATATTACTGGTCAGTTAAATTGACTTTATTAGCTTATTTCCTATATTATAGAATAGCAAAATATTACTAATTTGGCTTGTGATCAGAACAAAACTGTTAATGAGACAATTTCCACACTCTGTTTTAATACCAAGTCTTGAATCTGACACACACAGGTGGTGGTTTAAATGAGAAATGTCCCCCATAGACTCAGGTATTTTAATGCTTGGTCCCCACTTAGTGGCACCTTTCTGGAAGGTGGTTCAGCCTTGCTAAGATGTGTGCCACTAGGGGCAGGCTTTGCGAATTCACAGCCTCAACTCACTTCCTGTTTGCACTCTTGGTTTCTGCTGTGACTAAATGTGATCATTTGGCTCCCTGTTCTGGTTCCCTGCTACCACGCCTACCCAGCCATGATGGGTCTCTTCCTCCAGGGCCATAAGCCAAAAAATAGAACCTTTTTCTTCCATACATCGAATTGGTCCTGGTTTTCTGCCAGCAGTAGAAGATAACTAATACATCTATCTCTCAGTTTAAACAAGCCAGGTTCGATGCTCAGCGGATGTATGTAGCCAGAGGCTGGGATAGTTTAGCAGCGTTGTTCTCCAAGTTTATCTAAATGGAATTATGAAGGATGCGGTCTCTTTTGTCTGGTTTCTTGTTTCCCATGTATTGAAGTATATCTAACCTGTAGCCTGTGTTGGGAGTGCCTTGCTTTTATTACCTAGTGGTATTCTCTTGTCTGATAGGCAGATCTCTTTGTTTCTTTTTCCCCTGCAAGGTTTTGGCTATCATAAATAAATCTTCTATGACTATTTATGCGTAGGTCTTTGGGCAGATGTGTGTTCTCATTTCTCATAGAAAAATGTGTAAGGATGGAATGGCTGGGTCATCTCATGTATGTTTAGCTTTTTACAACAGTGTCAAGCTTTTCCAAAGCAGCTCCATCATTCAATCTTCCTACCAGCACTGGGAGAGAGTGCATCATGTCCCCATTAATACATGGTATTGTTAGCTTTTTACATTTTAATTGTGTGTGTGTGTGTGTGTGTGTGTGTGTGTGTGTGTGTGGCTTAGAGGACAAATTTACCATTCTCTCTCAAAAGGGTCCTGGGAATTTATCTCATGTCCCTAAGCAGCAATCACCACTAAGCCATCTTGTCAGCCCATCTTTTTAGCTATTAGCCATTTTAGTTGATTTGCAGTGAGATTGTGATTTTTTTTTCCTAGTGACTAATTACGCTAAACACCTTTGCAAACTTTGAGCTTTCCATGGATCACTTGAGTGCATCTGCCCCAATTCCTTGCCATTTCGTAAAGGTGCTTAGCACTCTGTTGTAAAAATTGTTTATCCCTGCTAGACACTAGTCTTCTAGTCTGTGGTTTACTTTCTCGTTTGAGGGAAAACGTTTTAAATTTTGACAAACTTACTGAGTTTTCTTTTTATAGTTTTAATGTTTTTATATGTTAAGACACATAACATATTTAGGTAATATTATATTTAAGTAATTTAAAATATATTTAAGTAGTCTTTGCAAAACCCAGGCCTCACACACATTACACATCCCAGGCCGACTTTGAACTCACAATCCTCCTTGGTAAGCTTCTCAACTAAGCTCACAGATCTGTACATTTGTTCTATGAACTCCTCTGGGAATCAGGAACTTCTTTTTTTAATTGTTATTGTTGTGTATGTGTGTGTGAATGTGGGCATGTGGAGGTCATGGCATGTGTGTGGACATCAGAGGACCACTTTCAGGAGTTGGTTCTTGCCTTCCAAATTGTTAAGGCAGGTTTTTCTTGTTTCTGAGGCCATGAACAAAGGAGCTGGCTGCCAATCCTGATCATCTGAATTCAACCCTGGAGCCCTGCATGGTGGAACTCCACATGTATGATACAGCATGCTGTCTTAGAGTTTCTATTGCTGAGATGAAACACCATAGCCAAAAGCAAATTGGGGGATAGGGTTTATTTTTCTTATACTTCCACCTCACAGGCCATCATGGAAGGAACTCAGAACAGGAACTCAAATGGCAGGGACCTGGTGGCATCAGCTGAGGCAGAGGCCGTGGAGGAGCGCTGCTTACTGACTTGCTCCCCATGGCTTGCTCAGCCTGCTTTCTTACAGAACCCAGAACGATCAGCCCAGGGATGGCAGTGCTCAAAATGGGCTGGGCCCTCCCCCACCAATCACTAATTAAGAAAATGCCTTAGAGCAAGATCTTAGAAAGGCATTTTCTTAGTTGAGATTTTCCTTCTTTCAGATAACTTTAGCTTGTGTGTCGAGTTGACATAAGACCAGCCAGCATAACTGACCCCTTGTCAACTTGACACACAAACACATCTCTCACTATTAAGCCACACCTTTCCTTTCTTATTCATTCCCAAGATCTCACATCCAAAACATAAATAACATAATACATACGTTTAAAAGGGACATTATCAAATGATAAAGGTGTCAGCTCTCCAAGAAGACATAACAGTCTTTAACGTGTGTGATCCTAATAACAGGGCCAAAACAGTGAAGCAAAAACCAGTAGAGCTACAAGAAGAAACAGATAATCCACTACTTAGAACCAGAAATTTCATTACGTTTCTTTCAGTAATTAACAAACACAGCCATCAGAAGCAAAATAAAAAGTGACGTTCTATAAAACCAAGTGAGACATTGGACAATTACTGTAGTTTAGCAGGTGGCAGAAGGGTTATTACGTGTTTCCCGCTGCCTTGTAGAGAATATTAAAAAGTCATGTATTCAAAAAAGGAAATTCAATAAAATCCGTGACTTTCATTGCATCACCAAGGTCATTGTTGATTCTAACTGTTCTCCTTTTTCTTTGGTGAGGAACACAGTAACTAGTAATATGAGTATTTTATTCGCCCTCCCCCAATGTCAGGTGTCTAGGGCCCATATTCTCAGAAGGACATTGACTACATATGATATGACCTGAATTCCTGAGAGGCAGCTCTGAGAAAGTGGGAGATTTAGCTGAGGCTTAGCGGAAACGTGTGTAAAGAGAGTCGGACTGTCTAAACCAGGGTAAAAGTCTAAATGTGAGCAGCAGGTTGCCTTCCTCAAATTTGCTTAAGTAAAAGGTGCGAAACACGGTAGGAGGTGGTGATCTCTTAGCTGTGATAATAAAAAATAAGAAAGCAAGTAGCATACTTCCAATGCACACTTTCACAGAATGGGCACCCCACACCAAAGGGTGGATAGCAAAAATATATATATCAAACCAAAGCAAGACTGAAACCTATTAGGACAAACATGACATCCTATAGTTCCATGTCCAGCATCTGGGACTTGTGGTGTCATATGTGCTCCAATATGCTTGCGTCAACTCCTAGATTCTTGCTACCTGGAATGCACATGGCCTCTCTCTTGGGTCATCTCTACTTGGTGCCTGCAGTGATGTCCCATGTTCTTGGCATCTTGGATTTCTGCTATAATCTAGGCATCACCTTTGTAGCTTCATGCACAGCTTTCCTAAGAGATCAACACAGAGAATCTTATCTGGCTGCACATTGCCTGGCCTCTTTGAATTTTTTTCTGGAACCTTGCTGCAAGGCCCAGTGACCTGAGGATTGCATATATGCCCATACAGTCAGCATCACATTGACAATACTAAGTTCTGCTACCGTCTTGAGACGCAGCTTGGCTCCCTTCTAATCACAGCTATGGTAGCCACTGAATTCCAGTAAAACTGAACCTGAGGAAACATTTGCTTACTGATCAGTGAGCCCCCGGGGATCTGCTTCAGCTCTCTGTTTCCTGAGCTCTCAGATTCCAAGCCTCTGCCACTACGCTTGGCTATTTTCTTTTATGTACTGTAAAAGAAAGCAATAGAATCAGGGAATATACCTCATCTGGGAGAGCATTTACTTAGCATACCCGAGGCTGTGGCTTTGACCCTCAGCATCGCATCAGTCCAGGCATGGGTAGCACAGACCTACAATCCCAACACTTGGGAGGTAGAAACAGGTCAAGGTCATCTTTGGCTACATAGCAAGTTGGAGGCCAGCCGGTCTCAAAACAACCACCAAAACACCTGCCAAAGCCACTGCTTCCTCCTTGATATGCAGGTGAGGAGGGAAGGAAACTGCATTCCTGGTTGTCCCCCTACAGCTGGGAACATGAGTGACAGACAGGAAACCCCACCGTTCTGAGTCCCTGCTTCCTATCGGCTTCCCTGGCAGAAGACAGAGATGACTGGGCTGTTCATGCAGACCTGCTCCCACAGGCTAGGAGGCCTCTCTGGTGAATGACTGGGTTCAATTTGGCTGAGGTTGCTTTGCATTATGCTGCTGAAGAGGAATCTGGCTTCCTTCGCTGCTGCCTTCCCCTTCTCCTCCCCAGCTCTTTTTGCCACTTTGGACTCTCTCACTCTCCAGCCTCCTCACTGGCATCTCCTTCCGAGAATCCTGACTAATCCTGTCTTGGCGTCAGTAGAGAATACAAGCTAATGAGGAGCTCATGGAAGTGAAACAAGAGACCTTTATTATCCCCATAATTGCTTACTTTAAGATTAACACAGCTTTCTAAAGTGCACATATATTGGCCCCATTCCAATAAAACCCAAGGGAAGAGGAGAGGATTGAGAAAGGGACCCCAGGGACTCTGTCATATGCTTTAAGTCTGTAAATTGATCATGAGAAAAATAACAAAAATCGAAGTATGGGCAGACGGAGATACTTGCATAGATTTTAAACAGCCAAAGAAGAATTGGAGAATAGTCCATAGAGACTGTTTTTACACCCACACAACCTGGCAGATCATTGCTTATATCATCTTTGTTGCAAAAAATACTACAAAAATATGGTTCTTTGAAAACATCTTCTGTCCCTGTATAAATGACATAAGATCCAGAGGCATTTCTGCAAATAATATGTTTTCCAATGCCAGTGTATAAATAGCTTGGAGAACTGAGATAATAAGAAAGTTGCCAAGAGTCTTGCTACACTGACAAGAGGAGCCGTCGACTTGGACCTGGCTCCGTTATTTGTGGCTAGTCTTGAAATCTAATAGACCGAACACAATGCTGTTTTCATACCCCAGACAAGAAGGAGGATGCTGCTATCTTTGACTGTTGAGGCAAGAGCCAGATTGGGGCCTTCTTAACTTCCTGGCCCTTTGCCCAAGTTTTCCTTAGGAGACAAGTACTTTCCTTCCGCTGGAAAAGTTATTGATTGATTGATTGTATTTAGGATTGATCCTAGGCATTGCACAGGGCAGACAAGCACTCTACGTTGGAGCTGTAACCTCAGCCCATTTTTGGGACAATGAATAGATCCAGTCTTCACTAGATTTGGATGACTCCTTGGCCAGCGGCCCTCTTGGATTCGATTGTCCTCTCCTGACCAAAGAAAACCTCTACTGTTGTTTTGTGCTTTCTGTGAAGACTCATGTTCGGAAGACTCAGGGATCTTCAGATAGTCTCATAATTTAACATCCTGTCCCTGACTTTTCCGGGGGTCTTTCTAATTAGTTTGGCTTTTCCATTTACCATTTACAGGAGGGGATGAGCCGTTAAAGTCATGTATTGATGAGACCAGACAGATGGCTCAGTGGGTAAAGGCACCTAAATGTCAGGTCTGAGGACCTGAGTTCGATCCTTAGAACCCACGTGGTAGAAGGAGAGAGCCTACTCCTGCAAGTTGTCCTTTGACCTTCACGCATGCCTACATGCATGCATGTATGTGGATGCTTGTGCCTGCACATGCCCACACACTAAAATGTTAAAATAAATATATAAATAGCCTGTCTCTATTTGTGTGAGTTAGTTTTTGCCACAGTAGTCTTACATATTTCTCAGTAGGCTACTTCTTGGCATCTAATATTTTTGGTGCTATCACACACAAGAAACTACAGAATTATTTTCTGTTTTGTAGATTTAGAAATGATTGGTTACATGTATCTTACATACATTGTTACATATATTAAGCAAACTTGTTAAACACTAATTCTTTCAATTTTTCTATGATTTTATTAATTCTGTTTTCATCGATTTCATCGTTTGCACACACGTTTGCTGCCTTCTGTTTGCCCTCACGGTGGTGACCCGTGCTTACCTCTCTTCTGCCTCTGTTACACTTTCTCCTCCCCAGCAATTTTCTTCTCACGTTCATGCCTTCCTGTTTTGTGACCCACTGATTTTAGCCAGGATGTCTGTATGGCCACAGGCTTGGGACTGTCCCCTGGAGCTTGGCGGGCACATAATCAGGAATACAACTGACAGCGATGACTGTCCCTCTGCAGGATCCATCAGTTGCCAATAGTTCAGTAGGGAGAATCAGGGTCCTATGAGCCCCTGGCTGATACACCATGAGTGAGACCTAGTCTTCTGCAGGCCTAGTTCAGGCAACCACAACTGCTTTGAGATCATGTTTGCAATGGCTGTGCCATGCCCTGAAGATAGTATTTTGTAACCCTTCTCCGTGTCTTCTGCCTCTTATAATCTCGCTGCCCCTCTTCTACAATGCCCCCAAGGGTTAGAACTTATAGAAATATTCGATTTAGGGATGAGCACTCACTTTTTATTTATTCTAAGCATCTCAGGCACTTGTGAGTCTCTGCAGTCACTGGCACTGATACAAAGAGAAACTTCTCTGGTTAAGACTGAGAATAACGTTTGTCTATAGTTATAGCCCCAAATATTTAGACCCCAGTTCAGCGCCACGTTAACATAGCTAAACAACAATGGGCCCATGACCTCCTGTCTAAACACAGAGTTCTATTATCTGGAAACAATTACAATCTTTGCTTCTTTGACACTTCTTTAAACTTAAAAACACTATTGCTCTGGTTAGGACCTGGTTAAGTGTCAATGTATAGCAAGGTCATCAACACTGCCCACCTTGATTTTTCTTTTTTTTCTCTCTGAAGGCGTAAGTCATAAACAATCCCACACCAGTTGGGAATTAAAGGGGTATTTATTTTAAGGGTAAAACTTACAAAGCACCAACAGTCAGCAAAGGAAGCCTANGGTATCTCAGCGGCTATTGGCTGAAGGAGCGGAAGGAGCTCCCGCAACATCTCTCAGTGGGGATACTTTAAGATTTTTATCATCAATGTGAATTTCTTCCTGAAAATACTCAAAACAGATGTGTGTTTGCGCGTGTGTGCATGCACATGTGTGTATGTGTGTGAGCGTGCACTCGTGCGCATGTGCATGTATGTATGTGTGTATGTATATGTGTGTGTGTATTTGTGCATGTGTGTGTGTGTCTGTGTGTGTGTGTGTGTGTCTGGTGTTTAAGTGAAATGGATGGGCTCAGATTGCTTTCTTCAAAGATGAAATAATTCTTGTTCCTATTAGTGTTTTTTTTTTGCCAATAATAGGCTTTACACACATTTAAAAAAAACTATTTGCTGTACCATAGGGTATAAAATGAAATTTGGTTATTATTTTAATTTGCATCTTCTTTATTGCTCCTAAGTTTGATCATCTTGTTGGTGTTTTGAATATGCATTTACATCTTGTGACTTTTTTCTCATTCTTTTCTTCCAGCTTGGAGGAGACTGTTGTTTTGACCAAACTCTGTATGTTTATATTTCTATATTCCTCATTTCTTATCCCTTTCCGAAGATTGCGTAGTTCCTATCGTCATTATGAATGAGTAATTTCTTGGATGGAGAAAACATTTTCTGTCTTTTGGAAACTCCCCCTTAATCTAGCAGTCTTATCTCTTTTCCTTATTGAATCCAGCACTTCCCTTTGGTTACAGGGCTTTTTAGATTTTCTAAGTCAGTGTTGATGTTGGATAGTCCATCTTCCAGTCTTACTTTGATTGCTCAAATCTGCAATGTTAAATAATAAAGTCAACAGACAAGTCCAGTTCCTGATTTTAATAAAAAAAATTGTTAGAGCATTTTGCTTGTTTGTTTGTTTTTTCAAGGCAAGGTTTCCCTGTGTAGCCCTGACTGTCCTGTAACTAGCTCTGTAGACCAGGGTGGCCTCAAACTCAGAGATCCACCTGAGTGCTGGGATGAAAGGCATGCGTCAGCACTGTCTGGCTTGGTTTGAGCACTTTATCATGTAGGATAGCATTTTAGATACTTGGGAATTAGTCTTAAATTTATTTAGTCTTATATTTATTATATTTATTTCCATTTTGATTGTTTTAAAAGGTTAACTGATAAGTTTTACCAGTTAAGCTTCTCTATGTATTGGCATAGCTTCGGTTTTCCCCTTTCATTCACTCATGCAATCGATCATGTCCGTAGACTCTGAGTGAACTGGCAGAGCCAAGCTCAACACAGCTGACAAAAGGAAATCGGCTAACAAACCCGAAGAGCCAAGTAATGAATTCGAGAGACCTCAGACTTTGGCAGGAGGTAATTTTAGCATAATCTTGTCCTGTCAAAAAGAATTTTCACCTTTCCACAAAGGCAGAGGAGAGCTTCTGGAGGTGTGAGAAGATGGAGCATCCTAGCTGTCTTACACTGCAATACTGACGGTATGCTTTTATCTTATCAGCCCCTTCACGGTGGCTTTAAAACACAGCCTGTCCTCCGACAATTATAATCTCTGTTATTTACATCCTTTCATGTTTATATGCTGGACACTATATTCTCCACAGCACTAAGAGGTTGTTATTCCTGCCTCACTACTGTCCAACAGTGACAATGATCAAAGCCTAGAGAAGGTAATTAAACTAACTGTACTCTTAGAGCTTTCAAGCAAGGCAGCCAGAATGAAAAGAATCCTGCATGGGTAAAGCCTATGTAATTGGCATGTGTGTGTGTAGGGGGCATGTGTGCGTGTGTGTGTGCTTGTGCATGTGTGTAGAAGGCGGGGTGCTGTTGTGAGCGTGTGATGTGACTGCAGCAACCTCAGGTGTCAATCCTTTCTTTCCACCATTTTTGAGACATCAGGGTTTCTCTTGCTATTTGCGACTGCTTATGCCAGCTGGCCCCAAAGCTTCTGGGGACTCTCCTGTCTCTGCCTCCCATCTTGCCATAGGAGGTTACAGACAGGTACCAGAGCACCCAGCTTTACACTGGTGCACCCTGTTGACATGGATCTGGGGTATGAATTCAGGATTTCATGCTTGTATGATAAGCACTAATGGGTACATCTTTGACATTGATGTTACCCACTCAGATGTTACCCAATCAGAAGTTACCAGACTTCTTGGACAGGATCTTTTAATATTTGTGATTCTAGATTGATGTCCCATTTTCATCATCTGTGCTAACCATCTTTGTTCACATGGAAAGGGTACTTCTCCTTTGTGGAGCTTCCTAACTCGTGTGTTTTACAGACTTTCTTTGGGCAATCAAATGCCTTCAGAATAAGTTAAGTCCCATTTAGCATCAAAACTTCTGTCCTTTGTGCCCAAAGAAATATGTGGTCCTAAGGAACCAGATGATCTGGCTGAAAGACACTGTGAGTTACAGCTATTCCTCTAGTACCATGCTGCCATACTCCCTGCCATGATGATCATAGACTAATTGTTTGAGGCTGTAATCAAGACCCATATTAAATACTTGGAAAAGTTGCCTTGGTCATGGTGTGTCTTCTCACAGTGATAGAACAATAGCCAACACACAGCCCCCACACGCCTGTTCCCTTCAGATGCTATATAATGGAGGGCCAGCTCCCATAGCTGTCAAAGAGCTGAGGGACTGATAAGCACTGGAGAAAGTCCATTCTATACCTGTTTCCTGTGAAGGAGAGAAAGAGAGAGTATACAGAAGGGAGGAAGGAGAAAAAAAGAGAGTAGAGAAGAGAAGGGGATATCTCTGATCTGTTTCATTCATTTCTTGGACTAAACAATTGTTGTATACTGTATGTTCATTGAACTTAAAGTTGAAGGGATCCTAGAAGGGATCCAGTTAAACCTTCTCATTTTAGCTCTGAGGAAACAGAATCAACAAGGCTTGTAGCAGTCACAAACTGGCTAACGATTAGTGGCTGAGCTCTATCCATCATTATCCTTCCCCTCTGTGGTTCCATTTTTATCTGTTCCAGCATGCTTCATTGTTTGAGGCCCATTGCTCCATCCCTAGCATGAGGGACTTATAATCCAATGAAAATAACAGTAGACTATTTGTTGTATAAGTTCTGGTGGTCTACACACATCATACTTTGTCCATGCCCCTTTTCACATTAAGCATTATTATCTGTTTAATGAGTTAATTTACACAAGGGTTAATATACTCAGAACTACATTATTGATTTGAATTCAAGTTCATCTGACTATAAATCCGTAGGTGTTCCACTGTTTAACTCAATTTGTTAGATATTAGCAACTGGGAAGTGGAAGCTAGTAGCCAGTGTGCTTTCTAGAAGGCTGAGAAGTTATTATTATTTTAAAGATTTATTTATTTGTGATGTATATTGTTCTGCCTGCATGTACACTTTCATGTCAGAAGAGGGTGTCAGATCTCACTATAGATGGCTGCAAGTCACCATGTAGTTGCTGGGAACTGAACTCTGCACCTATGGAAGATCAGCCAATGCTCTAAACCTCTTCGCCATCTTTCCAGCTCCCAATAAGTTATTATTTTGACACATTTCTTTTTGAGGAAGAGATAAAGGGAAGAGATGGAATTAAATAACACAGAATGTGGAAATAACTTTCTAAGAAGGATTTAAAATATGGAGGGAAAACAAGTATGTAATGGAGGAAAAGAGTAACAACAGGGACTTGACAGAGATGCCAGAGGTGATGGAGGAATGCAGATAGAGAGCCTCTATGGGATTAAGGACACTGGTTCGCAATGGTCAAAGCTATAGATCAACATAGTAATTCTAAGGACAAGAATGTAGACATATCCTAATTCAGTTTGTCCACTAGTGCTCAGAAGCTGAAGTAGCAGAGAATAAAAATCTATTAGTGTTTCATTTTCTCCATAGGGTGCATTTTAAAGTGTTCAACCTGGTTTTACCACCATTACACGAACTTTATTAAGTTCTGCCTTAGACCACAAAATAAACTTTATACTAGAGTAGTAGAATAGAACTCTATTTGAGAGAAATTGTTCTCAGACTTCCCAGTCTTCAGACATTTGTATATGTGAGATGTTCCTGAGTGACAGGTTAAATGGCAGCATTTTAGCTGAGCAGCAAAGGTGTGGAGAGGAGCATTTGTGGCAACAGTGAGCAAAGGAGGCTGGGGATGTTTCAGCTCCATTTCTCTTGCTGTGATGAAATACTCAGACCAAGCCAACACAGGCAGAGAGAGTGGTGTGTTCCAGCTTCCAACACCAAGACAATGTAGGCAGAGAGAGTGGTGTGTTCCAGCTTCCAACATCAAGACAATATAGGCAGAGAAAGTGGTGACAAGGTCGAAGGTAGAGGTTCTGTTACATCCGTCTCTCTCACCACAGTTCCAGTTTCCAACTCCAGGTCATAGAATCTATCACTGCAGAGAAGTCAAGGCAGAAACTTGCACATCCAGTCAAGAGAAGAAGGAAAGGAAAATGTCTGCTGCTTGTTCGTGCTCAGCTTGATTACTCTTTTACAGAGCATGATCCATTGAGAGCACACCTAGGGAATGGTGCCACCTAGAGTGGACTTATTCTATCTATATAAATAATTGAATTAAGCCAGGTCCCCACAGACATTCCCACAGGCAAACACAATGTTGACAGTCCCTTACTGAGACTGCCTTCCCAAGTGACCCTATAACAATTTGACAATTGAAGCTCACCATCATGGGGTGGGGGTGGGGGTTGGAGGTAGACTGCAGCCATAGATCCATTTTAGCTTTGAGGCTCAATCAAGATACTTCACATTCGAAATCTATTTCCTAATTCACAAAATGAAGATAGTATTTACATTATAATATCAGTGTAGATGGAAGTTTCTGTCTTGCCCAGTCCTGCAACTGTTCAGTCCCAAAGAAACACACAGAGGCTTATATTAATTATAAACTGTTTGGTCTATTAACTCAGGCTTATTTTTAACTCTTATAACTTAAATTAACCCATAGTTCTTATCTATGTTTAACCATGTGGCTTGGTACCTTTTCCAAGTGTAGCATTCTCATCTTGCTTCCTCTGCATCTGGGTGGTGACTGCAGACTGAGCCTTTCCTCTATAATTCTCCAAGCCTGGTCACCCTGCCTATACTTCCTGCCTGGCTACTGGCCAATCAGTGTTTTATNCTCATCTTGCTTCCTCTGCATCTGGGTGGTGACTGCAGACTGAGCCTTTCCTCTATAATTCTCCAAGCCTGGTCACCCTGCCTATACTTCCTGCCTGGCTACTGGCCAATCAGTGTTTTATTAAACCAATACAAGTGACAAATCTTTACAGGGTACAAGAACATTATCTCACAGCATCTCAGCCTACTTGAGATGATACATGCAGGAGGATCAGGAGTTCAAAATCATCCTTGGCTGCATAGTAAGTTCAAGGGCATCCTAGAAAAGAATACATACATATGTACATGTATATAGAAAGATACATATTTATCACTAATAAGTATAAGGGCTAAGATGTGGCTCAATAGAAGAGCACTACATGAGGCTCTAAGTCCAATCCTCAGAACCACAAAAGAAAATGACCAATTGTCTTTCTACACACACACACACACACACTGTAAGAAAATGCCTGGCCACTGATGTTGCTGTTGAGGAAACATTGTAGATTTCATCCTTATTAGCTTATTCTTAGATTAGATTCTCTTTGGTGTTGTCCTCAGCAGAGAGGCTAGCTCTATATGTTAGTTGTAACAGCATCCTATGAGGCTAATGAAGATATTGCTCCATGATGATGCCCTTTCCTTTACTGTAAATCACATGTTGGGTCCCCAGAGTTTCATGAGCAGAATACTCATTGTGTGACTTTTTCTGAGGATTCTATTTCTAATTTACCTCAGGTGTGTAGATGGAGACTGTGCTTGCATTTCCTGGCTGCCCACACCTGAATAATCATATAGAATTTATATTAATTGCAACACAGTTTGGCCAATGGCTCAGGCATATTTCTAGATAGCTCTTATATCTCAAATTAACCCATTTCTAATAATCTGTTCATTGCCATGAGGCTGTAGCTTACTGGTAAGGTTCTGGTGTCTTTCTTCTTCAGCAGTTACATGGCTTCTTTCTGACTCTGTCTCCTTTCTCCTTGCATTCAGTTTTGTTTTCCCACCCATCTATATTCTGCCCTGCCATAGGCCAAAGCAGCATCTTTATTAACCAATGGGAATAAAATATATTCACAGCATACAGAGGGGAATTACGCATCACGGGGGGGGGGTGATTCCAGACCAAAAAAAATAGGTTAATCTGTATTCAACTTGGCAGAATAATGGGTTTATTGGTGTTACTTCCAGAAACATGTGTGAGGGGTACTACAAGATCACAAGTGTTACCCAGGCAGCTGCCCCATCCTGGCACACATGATAATTCATGGAAGCTAAACCACTGGACTCACGACCCTGGTCAGTCTTTTACCTCCTCTATACTGGGGCAGGGTTATGTGTAGCTAGAGAAAGCAGCTAAGTATGAATGGCTGGAATCTGGTGAAGATCTGATGGCCTTTCAACCTCTGCATGGGCCAGGTCATCCCTGGAAGTCAGAGTTCTACAGAGTTGGTTGGGCACCATTCTTGGGATCAGCAGCTAGGACAGGTTTATACAGAGGGAAATGCCAAACTCTCACATCAGCTCCACAGCGGCCAGGTCTACTGGGAGTGCAGGGGATGGAATAGCTCTTCAGGACTATTCCACACTGGGCTGAGACGTCCCAGCCTTTATCCACAATACTGACATGTAGACTACTCTGGGAAGGGCAGTTACTGGCTGGTAAATCACATCAAACCACAGCTTCCACAGAGTGGAGGTCTGGGCAGCTTGCAGGGTGTACTCATAAGCCCATGAAAGACAGACTCTTTCTATGGTGGCAGGAGTTCTTCTGATAGTTCCCACAGTAGATTAAAAAAGACCAGGAACAAAGGTCTACAACTGTTTCCAAGGGTCGGAAGCCTTTCCTCTGTGTTCTCGTAGAATGAGCTACTCCTAGTCTTGCTGAAAGCATTAGTCAAAGGCAAAGCCCAGAAGGCAGAGAGGGGTCAGGCAATCATGACAAAGAACCTGAATGGAGGGAGGTAAGAGTGGGCTGATGGAAAAATGTGCACAGTGCATAGACTGTGAGGGACTTGGTCTCCATCAGTTTCCACAGGTGTAGCCACAACCCAGCAACCTTAAGGTAATGTGGACAGATGTCAGCAGAGACGTGGACGGGACCCTTGAGCTTAAGAATTCAAATATAGACAGTGCCCAAGTGGCAGAACACAAAGAGAAAAACCTTTGTGTAAAGGAGAAGCTTTTTAAAAATGGCACTGGAGTGGGGAGATGAGAAAATGCTCTCTTCTCTAAATTCTCCCTTCTGAAAGAAGCATGGAGCCTTCTAGTCACCGTGGATGTTGCTTACCAAACATACCTACTGTCTTCATCTTAAATAGTGAGTCCAAGGATGGCTCACATAGCTGCGGTCAGCCCCTAAACTCATATATATCAATAGAAAGCAGGCGACATAATTCTCAGGGTGTCACAGCCGAGGAGAGCAGACATGCGGTGATTCCTCCCAGAGGCCACTAAATAACACCCCAGGGATGCCCACAAAACTGCTGTGGGGAAGATGGATGTTTCCATCTGGCAAATCACACAAGGTCATCAAATTCCTTGGCCAAAAATTTTTTTGAATGTCCATTTCAAGGCTGAGAAATCAATAACTTACCAGAGTGGGGGTAAAGGGGTCAGAAAGCCCATTTAAATTGCCCATTGAGAGGAATGGCCACAGGAGGGCTTCTGGGCTCCTAGAACACGGCTAGAGTCGTTGCCAGGCTTCACCAATTTGAGCCTTTGACCATCACCACTGGTCAATCAGTCTATTCAGTATGTCAGGTATGTTGGTAATTATGCCATGTAGGAGAAATCCAGAGAGATCTGAAGAAGAAAACAGTAGACTGGGTCCTGCCAACCAAATTAAGTGGCACCTGTCAAAACAACAATTTGTGTGAAAAGGCAAGAGAAAACCTAATATAGGGCCTGTCAGCGCCCATCCAAATGATAGCGCTTTCACCAACAACCACAGTGCTTCTGTTCATGCTTAAAATACACGTCTGGGAACTCAGGAGAGGTGCCCATTGAACTAGACCTGCCATAGATGTCAGACATCTGAGTTCCAGTTCATGAAAGGCTAACAGGGCACTTAATATGCTGTCTATTTTGAACAGAGAGAGTGGGGTTCCTTCTATGTACCACCTGCAATTATGGGCATGCCTCCAAAGCAAAGAGAGGTTATTTCACTTATCCAATTTGGCGGCACAGCAACGCTTTCTGTCTTAGCATCCCTGGCCACCAGGAGCATTTCTTCACTAGGTCCCACTGAAGACCCAAAGCCATGAGACCACGTGATCCTGGGTGAATCCTTGTGATAGAAGCAAAGTGGAAGGTGAGGAGGGTTTGGTATTGTATCTGAAACAGGGAGGCAGAGATATTGTGGAACCTGTTTTCATCTTGAGCACGGAGGATGCAATCAGATGCTGAAGCTGCTGAACAGGCAAGTTTGGGTCATTAAGAGTTTGTGCATTTGTTTCCAGGACTATCACATATCCTCCAGAGGCCATGTTAAAAATGAAGTCACAAGAGTGGACACGTGTTCGTGGCCAGGGGATCTGAGAAATAGATGCCTTGAGGCTTAGAGATCTTCAGCATCATTAATCAATGGGTAAACAAAAATTGAGTCTTTAATATGATGTTATAGCAAACTTATGTGGGTGAATTTAAATAAAAAAATCAGATGGCAATTTTTTTTTGTGATGACCACTGTGGAAACTGTCTTCTTATACATAACACACTGAAAGGGCATTCAGAAGAAAGTCTAGATGATTTTGGTCATAGTTATAAATTTTTAGATACAAAGCCAAAGGAACAATCCCTGAATGATAAGCAAGACTTTAACAAAATGTAAAACTTCTAGTCCATAGACTAGATGAAAATGTTGGAAAAGGACATATACCCATTGCCCTACTTCCAAAAGAAGAGTGTTATCCAAAATATACAGATGTCTTAGTTAGGGTGTCTATTGCTGCAATGAAACAGCATGGCCAAAAAGCAAGCTGGGGAGAAAAGGGTTTAATTAGCTTACACTTGCACATTGCTGTTCATTGTCAGGACAGGAACTCAGAGCAGGATCCTGGAGCAGGAACTGATGCAGAAACCATAGACGGGTGCTGCTTACTGGCTTGCTTCACATGGCTTTCTCAGACTGTTTTCTTATAGAACCCAGGACCCTCAGCCCAGGGATGACCCCCCCTGTGATGGACTGGACCCTTCCTCATTGATCATTAATCGAGAAAGTGCCCTATGGGTGGATCTCATGGAGGCATTTCCTCAACTGAGCCTGCATCCTCTCTGATGACTCTAGCTAGTGTCAAGTTAACACAAAATCAGTCAGTACAACAGGTAACTTTAAGGACTCAGATATGAAAAATGAGCAATATGACTGATAAAAACACAAAAGGCTTCAGACTTGAACAATGCTTCATCTAAGAAAATAGATAGCTAGAAAGCACGCATATGACAGAAGCTGGACACAACATCATGATATAATCACAAGTGAAAACCACTAGATGCTACTTTTTCTTTTTGATATTTAAAAAGATTTTTTTATTCATGTGTGTATGCCAGGGTGAGAGTGTGTCACATGTGTGATAGCAGGTCCCCATGAAAGCCATCAAGGGGTGCTGGAGCCCTTGGAGCTGGAGTAACAGGGTATGAGCTGCCCAAAGTAAGTGTTGGGTACTGAACTGGGGTCCTCTAGGAGGGCAGCAATGTTCTTAACAGCTAAGCCATCTCTCCAACTCTGCAAGATTCTGCTTATATACCTATTAGAAAGGTCAAATACAGGTCATAATGTGGAAAAGCACCCAGTCTTGGTCATTAGCCAATGAGAACACAAATGGCTTCCCAGCCTGCTACAAAAGCAACTACACCCTTACCTGATACTCCAGTACTCTCACTTCTGGGCATTTATTTGGATGAGTAAAAGTGTCTGTCCACACAGAACTTGCACTGGGATGTCTATAGAAGCTACATTTATACTCTTCTCAAGTTGGAAGTGAGCCCGATGCCCAGGCAGGTAAATGGACCAATAAATGAAGGCACATCCATAGGATAGCACATGTTTCTGAGCCGAGCAGTGAGCTGTAAAGTCATAAAGTGGCATGGAGAACCTCAAGGGAATATTACTATATGGATGATATCAAGCAGAAAGGGCTACACGCGGGGCAATTCCACATTGTGTTATTCGGGAAAAGTAAAACAAACTAAACAACCAAAACAGATGGAGACAATGACCCCCAGGAGCTAAGAGGTAGGGAGGGATGAATAAGCAGGATAAAGAGGATTTTTAGGGTACTACAACTATTCTGTTTGGTAATAAGGAGTTACATGTCGTTTACATGTATTTGTCCCCTAAACCATAGGATATATAACACTTGTGTGAACCGTATCGCAAACTGCTTTGGATAATGCTGTATGATGTTAGTTCTCACTGATTGCAAGTGTGCTGGTAGATGTTGATATTAGGGAAGCCTGTGTGTGAGGGTCCCTTCTCTTCCCTCCCTCCCTCTGTCCCTTCCCTGTCCTCCCATCCCTTCTGCTCTCCTCCCCTGCCCTCTCTTGCCCTGCTGCCCCCTTCCCTTTATCTTCCCCTTTCCCTCCATTCTCTTGGTTTCTTTGAATCATTCTAAAGATTTCCCCATTCTAAGGTTAGGAATTTAATAATGTAGTAAAATGATTGGAGATCATAAAAACAGAAGCTAGGTATGCCATTTATTCTCACTCTTTGCCTCTTTCTCTGTTTTTCTCTCCCTTAGACATACAGACACACACAGATGTAGACACAGACATACAGAGACACAAACACATACACACAGAGACATAGACATATACAGATGTAGACACAGACACAGACACACACACACACACGCACGCACGCACACACACACACACACACACACACACAC
>LOEQ01001449.1:91165-128321 GCA_001685075.1 Bramus lutescens
ACCCCCTGCCTAACCTAGTACTTTTCCATTCCCCTCCTTACCTTACCCCGCCCTAATGAAAGAGCTGTATAAGTATAGAGCCTTGCTGGCAAATAAACAGAGCCTTGATACCACTCAGATTGACTCTGTCTTTATTGTACTTGGCTCTCTCCCCTTCTCCCTCTCATTATCTTTCAGGCAATGCCCTCTCGAGAACCATAAAATCGGGACCAGTTCCTGGCTTAGGCACTAGCTATCTTGGAAAAAAAAAAAACCCCACCTGTTTGTCTCCTAATTTAGAGCAGTCCCCAGGGGTTCAGGGCTGTTTTCAGTCGCTTGGTAAACAATCTGTTCTGACACATTGCAGATGCAACAGCTTCACACAGGGATCCTCACCAGGTCTAAAGACTGAGAAGTGAATTCATTAACATCTCCCAGGCAGAGCCCTGCACTGGTGTACAGTGTCTGGGCCTGAGAGGAAGAAGATGCCAGAAACATGCTGAGAACCTCCACCTTGACTAACTTGGAGAGCAGAGTTATGGTCTGTCTTTTATAGCGGTATCTCTCTTTACCCAGTGTTTCTGACATTTCATCCTTCATGACCAAGCCCATCAGTTTTGCCTATCATATAATCAGGGCTTCCTGAGTGTGCTGGCTTGATTTTCACTGCTATGATAAGTACCATAACTGAACCCTGCTTGGAGAGGAAAGGATTCATTTCATCTTATACTTTACCCTGAGGGAAGTCAGAGCAGAATTCAAGTGGGCATAGAGGCAGGAGCCACACTAACAAACCGCTTTATTAGTTTGCCCCAGGGTCATGTTCGCTACCTTTCTTACACAGTCCAGGCCCGCCTGCCCAGGGACAGCACTTCCCTCAGTGGCCTGGACCATCCCACATCATTCAGCAACTGAGAACCCAACAAACATGGCCAGAAGGCCCTCTGGTGGAAGCTATTTCTCAACCCATGTCTGCTCTTCCTAGGACTGTCAAGTGGGCAACCAAGATTAACCGGTATGCTGAGGTAGGTTCCACTACTATTGCAGTTGGTAAATAGTCACGGCCTAATGATTATCTACAATCTTGCACCATCTCTGAGTCCTTCGGTTTTAGCCACAGCATTTGAAGATCTAAAATCCTGGCTGACTTGACCTTGGGACTGTTGGATGCCCCAGAATACAATTAAGCCAATGCTTTTGAGATGGGAGATTCTGTGAGATTATCTGGTGCATTTGTTTGTTGCCTTTTCAATTGCCCTGACCAAATACCCAAGAAGAAACAATGCTATGGAGGAAGGATTTCGTTTTGGCTCGTGGCTTTGGAATGCACTCCATCATGATGGAGGAGGCACGGCAGAGCAGTGGCTCTTAGCTGTGGTACTGAACTGTGAGGCTGCATGCTTACACCTGTGTGGACCAAAACTCAAAGACCAGCCAGTACGCAGGGCTGGACTTCCTTCAGCGTAGAATTACCATGGAAGGATTCTACAACTTCCCTAAACAGTGCTCCTGTCTGGGGACCAGGTATTGAAGCACATAAGCCTGTGGTGGTGTGTGTGTGGGGGGGGGCGCACTGTAGATTCAAGTCCCAGCATCTGCACAGGCTAAATGCAATCATATGTGTCCCTACAGGGAGATTTAACAGCTGGCATGCAGGAGAGAGGGCAATGTGAGAATGAGCATAGAGATTTGTGAGTCCTAGCATTGAGGACTATACTAGAGGGCTGTAACGATAAATCAACAAACAACACAACCACGAGAAGATGAAAGAGGCAAGAAATAGTTCGATGCCTACAGCATCGAAGAAAAGAAAGCCCTGTGGACAGCTTGATTTCAGACACATGGCCTCCAGGACGCTTAGAGATTAAGCTTAAGTTGCTTTTAGCTACCCAGTTTGTGGTGAACTGTCACAGCTGAGGGAATTAAATACACTTTCCCCTAAATTATGTCAGAGTTCTAGCTAGCTTCCAGACCAGCTGTCACTGACCCACCTTGAATGCAAAGCTTTCCTAACATCTTTACATAATTTCTTCAAAATTCTGTGTGATCTGGTCCTTTCCTACTGGCACATTTTCAGTTTCTGTGAGTAGTGATGGTCATCACCACCACCACCATCATCATCATCACCACCACCACCATCATCATCATCACTACCACCACCATCACCATCACCACCACCATCATCATCATCATCACCATCATCATCACCACCACCATCATCATCATCATCACCATCATCATCGCCATCACCATCACCATCATCATCACCACCACCATCATCATCATTGCTTTATAGAACACTTTTGATGTGCTAAGTACTATGCTGAACAATTTATTGATAGTGTTATATTACATTATTACAAGAACACACTGAGGTTAGCATTATATGATTAATTCACTGGTGAAGAAACTGAGGACTTGTTTTGGGGTTCCTTTTGCTGTGAAGACACATGACCATGGCCTCTCTCTCTCTCTCTCTCTCTCTCTCTCTCTCTCTCTCTCTTTCATGTTTTTGAGACAGGATTTCTCTGTGTAACAGTCCTGGAACTAACTCTGAAGACCAGGCTGACCTCAAATTCAGAGATCTGCCTGCGTCTACCTCCCAAGTACTGGGATTAAAGGCATGCGCCGCCACTGCCACTCTTACAAAGGAAAACATTTAATTGGGGGTGGTTTACAGTTCAGAGGTTGAGTCCATTATCTTCATGGCAGTGTGCAGGCAGACACCGTGCTGGAGAAGGAGCTGAGAGTCCTAAGTCTTGATCAAACCACCACAGGCTAAAGAACAAAAGAACTGAAGATGGTTCCAGGCTTTCATCAGCTTACTGTCTGCACTGTTTTTCTCATCACTGCTACCAAACATCTGACAGACGCAACCTGAGGGAGGGGGGTTGAGTTCGGCTCACAGTTTGTGAGGGGTCAGTCCATGGCTTCTTGTCTCAGTGTCATTGAAAACAGCATCATGGCAATGAGAGCATGTGACACCAGAACTTCTTTGCCTTAAGCCAGACAGGAAACACAGCAAAGAAGGGAGCAGGGCCTGGGCACAGCTTTCAAAGACACTTTCAGTGACCTACTTTTTCCTAAAATAGTGCCACCATCTGGGGACCAAGTGCTCAGTACACAAGCCAATGAGGAACATTTCATAGTCCATCTTTAATATTGTCCTTGCTCTCAGTCCCACCTGCTTTTTCAAAACGTACTCTCTCCCCCCACTTCTGGAGTCAGGGTGTGAACTACTTTCTTTGCAGATAAAGTTCTTATCAATGAAATTATTCTGGAGAGAGGCATTAGTTATTTTTTTATTACTGTGTCAAAATGCCCAACAATAGGCTTCTGAAGGGAAGAAGGAGGTATTTCAGCTTCCAGTCCATTGTGGCAGGGAAGCTATGGCAACAGAAACTCGAAACAGTTGGTTACATCACACCCCACAGTCAGGAAGCAGAGAATAATGATTGCTGGTGCTCTGTAGCATGAATTTTAATTGGTCTTACTAATAAAAACTTGGAGTCAGATATCAGAGAGACAAAGGAGCAAACCACAGCCACCTCTTACCTTGCCAACTTCGCAGCCTAAAAAGGGGCAAGCTTCTTTATGTATATGTGTATGTACATATGTACATGTATATGTGTGTGTGTATGATGAGCTCATACACAATTTAGAAGAAACTATAAAAAGATGTTTAGGAAAGTCTTGTATTCAAAGTGGGTTAGAGAGGAGAGAACTGGTTTCCAGAAATCTAGCTAAAAGGTTAATACAATTCACATACACACACACAATTACAAAGAAGAAAGCAAAATTTCCCAGGATTCCAGCCTTCCTGTTTTTATTTTTCTCCTAAGCATAAGAAAAATGACATAGAGTCTTAAAATTAGTAGTGTTCTGCTAATAAAATATTTTATAGCATATTTTTGGCTCAGAAACACAGCTCTCTCCCATGTAACGTGTATGTTAGTTTCCTATGTAGATTTTAAATCTAGAATGCGGAAGTTATAGTGTCTCCTTTTTTCTATGTCTTAGGGTATATGATTTCTTTGGTACAAGGCACTCCTTCAGTAAATGCCTGAATTAACTGACCAGAAACCATGTTAATTAGCCAATACATATTTACTGAAAGGAAACAGGTCCCTTTGACCTCATGCTTACAATAAACTAGACTTGAAAGTTGGGAATACTCAATTGAACACCTCACCTTTGATTGGAAGAACCTGTTGAACTTGAAGACAGAAGATAGTGCTCTTCCTTTCTATCTAAATGTGGGGCAACCACTTAAAACTCTCAGCTCCTTTTTCTAACTGAACTGGTGGAAAATGTGTTCATGTTTCCCTTATTGGCTTCTTACCTCTCCCGAGTGTATGTGAGAACCAAGTGTTGTTCAAATGACAGAATACACACGGCCCTCTATAAATGATGCATCCAGCCTCTCTGACATGACTATACTAGTTTTGAGTTATTCATATTGTAAATTCATCCAAATTTTCTACTTTTTTTTCTTCAAGATAGGATTTCTCCATGTAGCCCTGGCTGTCCTGGAACATGCTCTGTAGACCAGAGTGACTTTGAACTCCCAAAGACCTGCCTGCCTCTGCCTCCCAAGAGCTGGGATTAAAGACATCTGTCACCACGGCCCAGCTGCTTTCTAATTCTTCAACATCAACAGTGTCTGAACTTTTGCCTGTGTCTTTGTTAGGGTTTCCATTGCTGTGAAGGAACACCATGACCACAGCAACTCTTATAAAGGAAAATATTTCATTGAAGCTGGCTTACAGTTTCAGGGTTTAATCCATTATCGTCGTGGTGGTTGATATGCAGGCAGACCTGTTTCTGGAGAAGGAACTGAGAGTTCTACATCTTGATCCACAGGCAGCAGGAGCAGCTGTGACCCTGGGCATGGCTTGAGCATAGGAAATCTCAAAGCCCACCTCCACAGTGATGTATGTCCTCCAACAAGGCCACACTTACTCTAAGAAGGACACACCTCCTAATGGTGCCACTCCTTATGAGCTTATGGGGGCCAATTACATTCACACCGCCTCACCCTGTTACCTTTTTGGAATTACCAAATAAAATACAAGATTGAAACCTTTTTAATGCTTGTTAATTTCATACATGAAAATAATGATTTAATCAAATTTATTCCCGTTCCTTCCCTTCTAATTTCTTCCATATCTCCTCCTTCACTCTCCCCTCCTGGCTTTGAGTGATTTCTATTCCCACTGAGTCCTCTTACTGATACCAGTATTGCATGGGTGGGCAGCCTTTCAGGGGCAGCATCTTAGAAGGAAACTGACTCTCCCTCCCTCAATAGCCATTAACTGCCAAGGGCTCCTCAGCTAGGAGTGGACTTGACAAATCTCTTTCCGGCCCACTCTCATGTTTCCATTGGCTTGATCTTGTGCGTGCAGTCCCAGCTTCTGTGAACTCATGTGTGCTATGACCCAGTTATGCTGGACACATGAATTTCAGATAAACAGTGAGAATGTCTTAGGGTACGCACTCTACACATGATATTTGGGGCATCCATTTAAAATATACTTATTCTTTATCTGAAATTAGCATTTGATTGCTTGTGTTTGTTAAGCTTGACCATCTTCTTTATAGCAATTTGGGTCAAAACATACTTGTGCTATGGCCTCTTTCTCTTAATTCCCTGCCTCATTTTGGAGACTGGGTATTGTTGTATATCCCAGGCTGGTCTAGAACTCACTATTTGGATGAGAATGACCTTAAACTCTTTATTGTTCTGCCCCCACTTCCTAAATTCTGGGATCATAGGTGTGCACCACCAAGCTTGGCTAAGATGCAACCTGGGCTGTTTTTGAATGGTCCCCCTGCTTTATTTTCTTTAGTGTTTGCCTGCTGGCATGGACCACCACAGTTGGCTCAAAAAACTCCTAAGGGTGATACACCATTATCTTAGCTCTCACTGTGGCATCTGATTTGTATTCTTTGGACACCATTACATTTTCTCTCCTTCTTCATACTGTAAGTGATTTTTTCCCCTTTATTTTTGTAGCAAAGTATTTCCAACAAAATAGTTTTAGCATTTGTTCAAGGCTCTTACAAAGCTTGAGAAACTCCTGACTTTATAGCATATACTGGCCAGCCCTCCAGACTTATCTTATCCTGTGCTTCCTGTGTGAGTATGAACTTGTTGAGCATATCAGATGTGTATTTGTGTTTGTGAATGTGTAATCTGCAGAATGGAGGGGGGGGAGGGAAGGAGGGAAGGAGGGAGAGAGGGGAGGGAGAGGGAAAGAGGAAGAATTGTTAACTGTAAATGATTGCATTAGGGATGAATGTTAGGACTGGTCATAAATTTTTCAAAATATCATTCATAATATAATTAAAACAACATACAATAGTTGGCAAAAAAAAAAACACAGAGAAAAAGATAATGTCTATGGCAAAGATACTCTCTGTGGCATGTTCCCTGACTTAAGGAGTGCTAATGGGAATGGAAGCACGGACCTTGCTTTCAAGGAGCAGTTGGGCAGGGGGCAGCTTTTAAAAATTGATCTCAATCCCTTGTATGAAAAATATGATTCAGAAAAAATTTAATTAAGAAACGTAGACTAATAAACAGGCTTTCAGTCATTCAGAAGCAGGGTGAAGTTTATGTTTCATTTTGTCACCCTTGCTGAGAAGCCTGGGAGCATGAGAAAATCATTTTTCCCACTTTGCAACAAATGACAACAAAGGCTCCCCGCTGTTCAGAAGAGCAACACTCTGGCATTTGACAGAGGCCAATAAGGGCTCCTTGGGTTAGGTCCAGGGAGACTGCCCCAGGAAAGAGCCATGAAGGGTGACTGACTCCGAGGCCAGGGCCACGTTATAGAAGGAATGCAGTGCCCTTTGATGTGGGCCTGTAACCCAGTCACAAACTGTCTCTTAAAAACAAATCACGGCCCAGCTTTGCTGGGCAGCTTGGCTCTGAGGGCCTCACCATCTGCAGAGCCAAGAGCTCATCTCCTGTCAGATCCTTACCCAACTCGCCCTGCTCTTCTGTGATCGTAGCAAATATTTTACACATCTCAAGCAGTTCTATAGGAGCTGTGAGGAGACTTCTTTTTTCTTGACTGATGATATTTTAGCCACAACTTGCTTTATTTAGGGTGCTAAAATAGTCTTTGAATTATCAAATTGGAGTTTTTAAGTTCAGTCGCATTTAAGGTGATTCTAATGAGTTTTCTAACTTTCTTGTCTTCCTCTATCTGTTTATTAATATTAATTCAACCATGCGAGTCTCTCTTGCCATCTGCTTTCCCATGACATTTGTAAGAATTAAGCAACAGAAATAACAGGCAAGCTCTCCGTTTTTGAGAATTCCACCCTGGGATTATTTTCTTCACTTGAACTTGAGTTTGGCACCATCTTGGATGTTTACCCCTCAGACAATGATTGCTACCTCCAGGAAGCTTTGAGTGCCTCCCATAATTAAAAGGTCATGTGCCTTTAAGGTTTCAGCGGGAAGACTCTCAATCCTAGTGGGAAAGTGCTTGCTGAACATATGCAAAGCTCTGAGTTCAAGGTTTCATGCCACAAAAAGTATAGGTAAGTTTTTATAATTTCCCCACCTTATTAAGCGGAATAAATAATTTAACACTTGATTTTTGTTGGGAGGGAATCTGTGAGTTATTATGTGGTCTTAGATCACCTTAACATTGGTTGCTGTCTTTCTTCTATTCCATTCTCTGTGATTGTTCTTGTTGAGTATAAAACACATGCACAGCAGAAAACTGGTTATAAATTTATCTTAGTTAGTTTTAACTGTCAACCTGATATAGCCTAGAAGCATCTGAGGGGTCACTTGTTCTGGTCAGGATCATCTGTGGGCGTGTCTTACCATATGGTGTTGCCTTTCTTATTAATTTCTGTAGGATGGCTTAGTCCATAGCAGGCAGCACTGTTTTCTGGGCAGGTGGCCATGAACTTCAAAGAAAGCTAAGTAGCATGTATTTTCAAGCAAGCCAGTAATTGTTTCTCCATGGTTTCTGCTTCAAGATCTCGCTTGAGTTTCTGGCCTGACATCCCTTAGTGATTGATGCACTGTAACCTGTAAGAATTAAACCCTTTCCTCCCATGAGTTGTGTTTGGTCATAGTGCTTCACTACAGCGACAGAAAGGAAGTCAAGACAACATCGTACCTGTATTAAGTTACTTCTTTAGTGACCTGATGAAAGCGAATTAAGGAAATAGGAGTTTATTCTGGATCACACTTTGAGAGTACAGTCCATCATGATGAGGAAGGTACATGGCGAGGCATGAAGCAGTCGGTCACATTGCTTCCCCAGTCAGGAAGCAGATAGCAGAGATCAGCCTTGGTTGTCTTTCCTTCGGCTCTGTCCACCCTGGTTTTGGGGATGAGGTCTCCCTGTGTCTGCCTCCCTGGTAGTAAGATTATGTGGGTAACAGTGTCACATACACTTTTTAAACATATGTGTTGGGGATCAATGTGAGGTTCTTTTCTTGTAAAGCAAAAATATTAACTGACTGAGTTACTTTCCAACTGCTAGTTAGTTCTTTTGAAGCAAAGTCTCACTATGTAGCCTGAGCTATCTTCATCTTCACTATCTTCCCAATGCAGTATTACAGGCATTACCATGCCTGGTGTAATGGGCATAGTGTTCTTAAAAAGGAAACATTCTAATGCAAGAAGAAAAAAAATGATCGAGTAATTTATAGTCTATCCACAGGACAAACTGTTGTACAACCACTAATGTATTTAACAAACAATTTTTAGTAAAATGATAAAATATGTTAATGGAAAAAATGGGAAGTAAGGTTCAATTAAATATGATCACAGTGCTGCTGAAATGTGCATGAGAAAAAATGGAAGAAGATTTATCAAAACATTAAAGGCATTATCACTGGACTTTGGGACAAGGGATGGCATTTTCCTTTATGTCTCAATATTAAAAACAGCTTAATATGAGTGTATTTTTCTACATTCTTTCCTTTTTTTTTGGCCAGGTTTTTCTCATTCTAGTTGAATCCAAAGACCTGACTTTGTAGTTGAGGTTGGCCTTGAGCTCATGATGTCTCTCCTACCTTGGCCTCTCAAGGGTTGAGATTACAGGTATGAGCCACCTTGTCTGGCTTTGAAATATGTAGTTTTGAATTTGTGGGGGGTATGGTTGTGGGTGCACATGTACTATAGCACAAGTGTCGTGTGCTAGCTAGTCTTATGCCAATTCAATAGGCAAACTTGTTATCTGAAAGGAGGGAAACCTCAATTGAGAAGACGCCTCCATAAGATCTTGTCGGAAGGCATCTTTTTAATTAGTGATTGGTGGGAAGGGTCCAGCCCATAGTGAGTAGTGCCATCTCTAGGATAGGGGTTCTGGGTTCTATAAGAAAGCAGAGTGAGAAGCCATGGGGACCAAGCCAGTGAGCAGCAGTAAGCAGGGTATTGCTGGGACAGACCTGACCATGTTTTTGGGAGGACTGTGGAAAGACTTTGGAATTTTGGGCTAGAAAAGCCATTGAATACTGAGAGCTAAGGGAGCTGTTCTGTAGGAGCTTGAAAGATACAAGCGTTGAGAGCAATGCAGATGATGGAAGCCTGGCTTATGACATTTCAGAGGGAAGCAAAGACTACCAGGCTTTGTGTGTGAAGACTCTGTACTTCTGGTCAGCTGGGACTGAAGAATCAGCTGTGATTAACAAGACACCAGAACTGTTAAAGTGAAATTTTGCATTGCTGGGATGGTTCATTGGAGCTAGGAAATTGGCGGTGATAAAGAAGAGACCAGCATCACTGAGGTGAAATCTGTTGGAAGCTGTTTCCTCAGGGTCAGCACACAGGGCGTTCCACTAGCCGAGGTTTTATCTCATGCTGGCACCTGACATGGCCCGGTGGGAGTCACCCAGGTGGGACTGGTTTTGAAGGCATGAAGGGGTCAAAGAGAGAAACTGAGGATTGGTACTGTGAGAGGCCAGGAAAGGCCAATGGTGAAGGTGCAGCCTTAGTGGCAGTTGAAGGCTCAGGACTGAAGGGATCATGCAAAAGAGGTGAGGCTTTGCACCAGGAGGAGAGCCTATGAGAGGCTATTGGTGAAAGTGCAGCCCAGCTGCAGCAGACAACCCCAGCGCTTTGGCGATGCCGGTACCATGGAATGACCACCAAGAATAGCAGCAGTGGAGTGGAGTAGAACCAGTTGGAGCCTAGACGGCAAGCCATGTGGCCGCAGAGGGCAGAGCTGGAGAAATGACCCAAGCTCCTTGGAGGAGCCCAGAAGATATTGAGTAAATCCCAAATAATTGGACATTAAATTATTTATACCGTTGGAGTTTGGTTTTGCTGGGTTCAGACTGTGACTGTGCCCTGGTTTTTTCCTCTTTAAGAAAGTATTTAATTTTGAATTTTACAGGCACCCATAGCTGAAGGGCTTTGGTATTTTCAAAGAGATTTTGGATTTTTAGAGAGATTGGATATTTTAAAGAGACTGAAATTGTTATGTTTGACTTTATAAAGACAGTGGGACTTTTTAAGTTACTCATGTTTTTGAGGTGAAATCTTGAGGATCAATAAGAAAGGAAAGGCATGGCTTAATAGGGATGTGTTTGTGTGTCAAGTTGACGGGGGTCAGTTGTGCTGGCTGGTCTTATGTCAGCTTGACATACAAACTAGAGTTATCTGAAAAGAGGGAACCTCAGTTGAGAAAATGACTTCTTAAGACCCAGATATAAGGCATTTTCTTGATTAGTGACTGATTGGGGAGGGTGCAGCCCATAATGGGTACTGCCATCCCTGGGCTGGTGGTTCTGGGTTCTATAAGAAAGCAGGTTGAGCAAGCCATGAGTAGCAAGTCAGTACACAGCTCCCCTCCACGTTCTCTGCATCAATTCCTGCCTCCTGGTTCCTGCCTGTTTGAGTTTGTCTTCCTTCAGTGATGAACAGTAGTGTGGAAGTGACCCGCTCCTTCCCAGTTGCTTTTGGTCAAGCTGTTTCATCACAGCAGTAGTGACCCTCACTAAGGTGTGTGCTAGAGGACAACCTGTGGAGTTGTCTCCTTTCATTGTGTAGCTTCCATTGAACCCAGGTTATCAGGCTCAGCAGCAAGCCCCTTTTCCTACTGAACCATCTTGCCCACCCTTTTTGAGATTGGGTTTCATGATATGTCCCAAGCTTTCCTAGAACTCACTATGCAGCTCAGGCTGGCTTTGAACTTGTGGCAATCCTTCTGGTTCTACCCACTGGATATTGAATTACACATGCTAGCGTTTCTAATGAGAAAAGAAAAGCTTATAAACAAAATGCTAAGAATTTCCAACAGAGTGTCAAAAAAGGGAATGTCTGCTGAAGAGTTATCTATGATGATTAGAAAGCTTTATTTATCCTGGGGACAAAGCAGAAGTGAATGTTTTAATGCCAGCCATGTTAATATTGGTTGCATGTGTATAGATGTGTATACCATCCTGCAAAACATTCTCAGTCTGTGTCTATTGCTTCATTTGATCATTTTTGTTGTTATTGCTTTTGTTTTGTTTTTATGTGTATGGGTGCTTTGCCTGCTTGAATTAAGTGCTCGTGTGCATGAAATGTACACAGAAACTGGAAGAGGGTGTTGGCTTTCCTAGAACAGGAGTTACATAGGTCGTGGGCTGACATGTGGGTGTTGGGAACCAAACTGGGTTCCCCTGGAAGAGCAGCCAATGCTCTTAACCACTAGTCATCTCTTCGTCTCCTATTGTTTTTATTTTAACATGTGTGTGTGTTTGTGTATGTGTATGTATGTATGCATGTATATGTTGTGTGCATGCATGTGTATATGCTTACGTGTGTGTTTATGTCTATATGTGTAGGAGCACATGATTCAGGTACATGTGGAAGACAGAGAACGGCTTAATGGAGTCTGTTCTTGTTGGGTCAAAAGTGCCCCCTACCAAACCCTTCAGATGGCAGTGCTGCTGATAGCATTGTGGACTGCAGTCTGGGCTCAACGCAGGCTCGACTCTGACCTGGGTAAGTGCTAGCACTCTGCAGATTTCTGTCTGTCAGGAAGAGCCATCATGCCCCTTGATTCTCTTACCTCTGCCAAGTGGGGCATCTCCTCCCCCACTGCCTTCAATTTTCAGATTACTCTGCTGACCAGCCAACCCCACTCCCAACCCCCATAGTGACCTGCTCTCTTTAAAACCAGCAAGGCTTTCCCTGCCTTTTTCTATTCTCTCTCCATCCAAAAGAGAGCCACATGGCAGTTTCATTTCCCCAATAAACCTTCTTTCTGCCCAGTTTGGTGGTTTCCTTGTGCCCTCACTTAAGTTCTCTTTCTACCATGTAGGCCCCAGGGATCAAACTCAGGTTATTAGGCCTGGTGGCAAGGGCTTTAATCTTCTGAATCATCTAGCCAGGGCCCAGTTGATTCTTAAAACAAGCCTGTCAAGTGTAGCAACCTTTTTGTCATTATGGGAAAAGGTTCTGACTTCTGAGTGGAATGAGAATCCTTCAGAGAACGGAGTACTCGGGAGCCTTAGGTCAGCGGGTCCTGAGCTTTGGCTCTCCTGAGCACAGCTTCGGCTCATGGTTCCAGCTCCCACCTCTTGTGAAAATAAAGGTTCCTTCTGCCCCTAAATCCCATGATCCTCAAACCAAGGAGGTTTTGAGAGACAGTGTATTACCTTGGAAGCTGTTAACCTTCTGATCCCTCAATTGTTCCCCAGAGATGAGATAGTGGCATATATTTAAAATATTCTCTTTCTGTCTTCTCTGTGCCCATGCAGAAGCCTCTGCAAAATCCTTTTCATCTCTCTGGTAAATCTGCAGAGCTCATTCTCCCTAAGCTCAGTGGCTGTGGGAACATGAATGTCTCCATGAGCAATGATCTCCTACAGTGCCTGCCTCACTGACAGGGTGCAAAGCCACAAGGAAAGAGACCACCGAACCTCTCTTTGTTCCCAAAGCTTTGACAGCATCCCATCTGACAACTGCCCTGCTCATTGGCTGTCCCTTCTCTTCCACGATCCAAATACAAGAATTATAAAATCAAAAGACTAGAAAATAGCAAGGCAGGACGGCTCCATCCTGCCCTCGAACTCAGGTACAGATTGTTCCTAAGCCATCCCAAATCCCCTGCCCCTTTGCCCCTTGTTAGAAGCTCTGTTATTTGACAACCGATTCCAGCACCAGAGGAAAAGCCGTCTGACTAGAAAGTAAGGGTCCCGCTCCACATCCCATCTGTGTTTGGGTATAAATTATGAAGGGCACTTTAATTCCGTGTCCCAGTTTCCAACCGTGCTAGGCCTCTAATGGATTCAGCTGAAATTGCATCACCTCCGGCCCCATCCCTCCTGCCCCGTTTTCACATAGCTTGCTCAGAGCAGGCCGATAAACCGAGTCCTGCCAATCAGATCACTCCACGGGCTCAGGGACTCAAGGGAAGTTTTAAGGGGGCTTCTCCAAAGCCTCATTTTCCTTCCTAAGCACTTCTTATGCTTCCTCTAAGTGTGCAGCAACAGCCACAGCCTTTGCTTTTTCCTTTCTCTCTTGTCTCGGGGATGCTGATGCTCCCTACTTCGAGTGTAGCAGATGCAGCCGGGACATGATGACGAATTACAGAGAACCACTGCCAAGGAGCTCGCATAAATAAACATGAGGCCTCGCGGGAGACGGGAGAACATAGACATGCAGTTGGAACCATTGGGTGTGGCTCCCTGTCTGTGGCCAGCTCACATGGCGTGACCATGTGACAGGGTGCATCATTGTTCTGAGTTATTGCCTTAGGTGGAAGCTAGAGATGTTCTTTTTTTTTTTTTAATCTTCCTCAAAGGGAGCGTCAAGATGAAATAGCATCCCCATGCGTAAAGCCCTTAAAACAAACCTTGCTCACACTCAGGGCTCAATAGTGGGAGCTTCCTTCCCTTGCTGGTAATTACAGAGTCACATCTGCTAAAGCATTTGTTATACCATAGTTGCTGTGATCATGTCCTGAGTTGTATGTGTCTAAGAGAAAGAGAAAACTAAGGCTCTGACCTTCCACCTCTTCTGTGTCCCCAGGAAGTGAGCGGAACAAGGGGACCAGAAGATGTTAATGCCATGGGGTTTCATTGAGTCTCCAGGGGCAGACTCCATGGAACGATTAGGCTGCCACCATGACTTCACAGTAAGACTAAGCAATTTACTCTTTGTCTTTGAGGGATAAGGACCCTGAGAGGAGAGAGTGTACCATTTGGTTTGGGATCTTGGCTAATGATTGGCAGGGAGGGTGTTGGGGGTGAGTGGTCAAACTGCCTTTTGGTATCATCTCCTGAACTGACAGGTCATCCTGGAGTGGGTAGGCTGTAAGGAAGCAAGGTCACAGGAGATGCTACTAGAAATACCCTTCTGTGGCACAGTGGGATTGAGCATGAATTAGATGAGAGTCTACATTCCTACACAAGCATGGGTACAGGCTGGATGATAACAGAGAGACGATGAGTAGCTTCTAGGCACTTCCACGAGAATGCTGAAGGCAGGAACATCAGGACACTCTCTGAGAAGGGATGGGACATCTATCTACATAGTTACCAGGGAGTCTTACATAAAGAATGATGGCAGCATGGACAGAGAGAAAATGCCAGCAGGTGAGGAAAGTGTGGACCAGTGTGCTTCCTGGGAGACACATCACAGATATGAGCAAGGTCTACTCAAGCAAGAATAAGGGAGACACAGTGAACTTGATGAACCATTGTCTCTTCATTATAGCTGCAGTCAAGGCTGAGGACTCCTGAGGTCAGAGAACCTGACCTAAGAGAAGTGTGCGTGAAGGCTTTACCAGGGCTTCTAAGGTGGCCTGGCAAGCAGATCCTTTTGCTGACTGTGAGTGTGATGTAGAGAGGTATTTGGTGGAGAGGCAAAGATAGAGATACTCAGAAGTCCTGTCCTTAAGCCTTGTCTCAGCGTCTTGACTCTCCCGCTCTTTTCTAATAGTGCATTCAAACCCCAGCAAATTTGGTTCTCGCCACAAAAACATAGCTGTGGTCTGACTCCTTCTCACTAGTTCTGTGTGGGTTGTTCTAATCCAGAGGCCATCTTCTTCCTGCACAGCGAAGTTAGCTCTCCAAGTGGTCCCCAAACTCGCTCCTCACAGTCTGCTCTGCATAGCAGCTTCTGTCATTCCCCTACTCGGATTCTTAGCATGGCGTTGTATCTCAGCCACAGCACAAGGGAACCCCTGTGAGGCCCACGGACCTCTCTCTGCATGACCTGGTCCTCTGTTAGCTCTTACCTTATATCTTATCACTTTCTTGTGCAGTCATGCTGGCCTCTGAAGCATTAATATAACTAATCTTTATTAATAAAAAATCGGGAGTCAAATATTGGGAAAAGAACCTGAAAGATCAGAGAACAGGGAGCAGCTGCCAGTTGTTCCCTACCTCTCCCTTTCTACCTGTCTCAGCCCCACCTTACCATTTCCTGTATGCTCTCTCTCCTCAGTCATCCAAACCTCTATGGTTAACTAGTGGCCAGCTCCACCCTCTGACTCCAGGCAAGCTTTGTCAGAACACAATCAAAATACAACACAACAGGCCTCTTTGTTTGTTGTCCTGTCTCAGGGCTTTGGCACCTGCTCCCTGCTTAGTCGATTCTTTACTCAGACATCAGCATGGCTCATTTCCTCACTTTGACTCCCTGCACGAAAGGCCATTCACCATAGAGGTGTTTCTTGACTATCTTATTTGAAATACACCGCTTTGTGTTTTCTTATAGCTCTTATCCGCATATCACCACATATGAATTTTATCACGCAAACATGTTGCTAGGCTCTTCACACAATGAGGTGTACTTTGACTTGTTCACTACTATGTCTAGCTGTAAAAGATGATCTGTCATAGGACAAACAACTCTGCCTGTTAGATCTATAGAACATACCTAGGGAAACTGCTTTAGACTTTTAGAGTCTGTTTCTGGGCAGTCTACTTATTCCTTGACTACTTATTCCTACTTATTCCTTGACTCAAGGGTTATTTGATACTTTGTACTAATGATGCTTAACACATGCATTCACACATGTCCATGCATTCATACATGCTCATTTGGATACTGTGTCCCTAGTATATATTAGGAACAAAGGTTTGAGAATCTGTAAAGTTATTATTCTGACCTGCACTGAGCCACTTACTCTCCAGGTATGGCTTGTAGTTAGAGGTAGGAGATGCCTTAACATTTGCCTGAAGGACCAGAGACTCAGAGTAAAAGCACATTCTGTCAGGTGGAAGAGAGTAATTAGAATACACTAAGTAAGTGGAAGAAGTTTAAAAAGTGGAGGCACCAGCTTAAGTCACAGATCATATACTTACAAGGAAGGCATTCAGAACATTGCACCAAAACTGCAGGGGTGAACCTCCCCTCCACGCAATGACTCCCAAGTCCATTAACCTCATTTGAGCTGAGATGTAAGACAATCGCTCCAAACTCCAGTCTTATGGCAGCACAGGTTCCAAGGCACTATTCTGCTACTCCAATTTCCAACCATATTTATTATCCCTTGTATACTCAGTTGAAGGTTTAGTTTTTTATGTGTTTTGATCATTCAGTTATACTATACTCCCAGGAAATCGGGAAATCATTTTCTTTTTCTTTCTTTCTTTCTTTCTTTCTTTCTTTCTTTCTTTCTTTCNNTTTCTTTCTTTCTTTCTTTCTTTCTTTCTTTCTTTCTTTCTTTTCTTTCTTTCTAAATGAGAAAGCTGACTTAAAATTTTTAGAGTTGAAAAGAAATTTTATAAAGCTTCCTTCATAAGCACATAGCAATACCCTTGACAGAGCCTTAGCTCATTATGTACTCATGAAAAGAACACAGCATCCTGGATGAGTCAAAAATCGAAGATGCCAAATGATGATACATGGACTCTTTAAGGAAAGTTGGAGAGCTGAGCCAACTTTCCACTTTGGCTATTTAAGAGTGTTGGAGGTTATGAGGATTGCTTGCTACACAGGTGGGAGAGCCGGGGTCCCAAGTGCTTTCAGTCTTGGTTTACTGGATCTGGGGGGCTTGTGAAATGGGGATGGAAGTCTCCCATTGATACTGATTTTGAGGGTGCTTGCTTGGTGCTTGTGACTGACAGGCACCATTGAAATTGGTATACAAGTATGAATGAAGGTCAATGTTTTCTTTAAATGTGGTGTCCTGTTTGATTTCTCCACAGTAGTCGTGGGACACTTTGCTGATTTAAGGCAGAATAACAGAATGTGACTTCAATATTCAGGGAAATTTCCATCTGCCCTTGACCTCCATCTTGACTGCCAATATTCCAGTAAGAGTTCTGGTTAGAGAAATACTCAGGGTAGGGACCGCTCCCTCCTTCCCTTTACCTTGTGTGCGTGTTACCACAGAGAGCAGCACTGTCTTCCTCAATTGCTTCTCCACCTTACTCTTTTTCAGAGAGGGCCTCTCACTGAACCCGGAGCTCACTGATTGGCTAGGTTGGCTGGCCAGTGAACTCCAGGGATCCTTCTGTTTGCCTTCTGGAGCCATGCTGACAGGCGCCCTCCATTGCTCCTGGGTTTTATATGGGTGCCAAGAACCCAAACTCAGATTCTCATTTTGCTCAGCAAGTCCTTTGCTAACTGGGCCGTCTCCCCAGCCCTTATAGGAACTTATCTGCATCTTCTACATCACGACTAAAGTGAAAAGGATGAAAACAATATACAGTCAATTTGTATCTATTAATACTAATCACATCATCATGTACTACTTCCCCATGGCTGCTCTAGCAAAGCTTCACAGATTCAGCACCTTAAAACGGGAGAAACTGGTTTTATTGCAGCTTGGGGGCCTGGTTTCAAATCTTGTGAGACTGAGCTCCTGTCAAGGGTGCTATGGGAGAATTACTCTTTTTTTTTTTTCAGCTTTAGGTGACTGTCAGCACTCCTAGACTTGAGCCTGTTACACTCCTGACTCAGTGAGCACATCACCTCCACCTGTCTGAGCTCCTTCTGTTTCTTTCTTACAAGGACACCTGTCAATGTACGTGAGTTCATCAGGGTCATCTGGGGGTCATCTCAAGATCCTTAACTTCAGAGCATCTGCAAAGGCATCCTTCCTAAATAAGATGCTTCCTCAGGTTCTGGGGTGTATCTCTGGAGGGACTAGGGAGGACTACCCTCCCATTCAACCCAGTCTTTACCTAATATTTACCATTCTCTGGGTTAAATCAGCTTTGCTATTTGCTACAAAGATTTTCAAATTAGCATTCTACATGGAACGTCTCTGAATTATAATTTTTTTGAGGACAGATGCCAAGGACGAGACTAGATTAAGATTCTGATAGGAGGATAGTTTATAGAGGGAATTAGAAATTCATAGTCGATTGTCAAATCAGAGGCCGATAATCATCACAGGCTAAATCACTTCTGCCATTCACTTTCCGACGTGGTTTTGTTTAGTTCTTATTCAAATTGGGGGTGTGCTATTCACTCTTATACCTTTTTGTTTTCATGGTAGGGACTGATCCCATGGTCTTCTGGATGGTAAGTATTCTACCACAGAACTATAGCCCTACTCTAGTTTTTCAAAGAGTCTCCGTGTAGAGTAGGCTGGCCTCAAACTCACAATCCCTCTGCCTCTTCCTCTTGAATGATGGGATTATAAGCATATGCCACCATCCCTGTCACTCTGATATACACACTATAATCAATATTTCAACCAATGAGGAATCAGGATCTGGAAGCTAAGAATTACTCTCAAATCCTACTCCCTAGTAAGGCAGAGTCAAATTTCCAAGCCACATCCCAGCTCTGTATCCAAAATCTGTTCCCTCTCTGACCACGAGAAAAGATTTTGTGTGCATCTGGGACCTGGGACTTACATGTTCCTATCATATACCAGAATTTCAGTAGGGAGAAGGGTGAGGAACCCTTAAGGTTTTGGCTGGTAGCGATTCTCCCTTTAGCTATTTTTGAATTCTATTTTAAGATAGGAGAGGAGCAAGAACAGTGTTCCTCCAGTTACGATCATTGCTATTATATGTTGTTACCATTGTTGTCTTCGAACAGGTAGGATGGACCTGAAAAATTCCAACATGATTTTCCACAGGGTACCGAGCAAGAATGTTTGAAGGTTGCACTGTGCCAATGCAGTCACAGCAGAACAGCCTCAATAAACCAGAAAAACAAGTCCCCAGGAAGCAGTAAAAGTTTCTGAAAACTAATTATGAGATTCAGAATTAAAAAAAAAGACTTAAGAAAAGAAACACATGTAAAACAGTAGAATCTCAAAGGGTTTTGTTTTTTCAAACTGAAAATTTAAGTATGAATCTTGATTCTTTCTTTGAGGGAAAGGAAACTTTTTTGTCCAATGATATAGAACTAGAAAATTCCTTTTGTGGTCATATGTACCAACTTCAATGATCCTTTTCACTTCACCTTTAAAATAATTCAGTGACATCAGTGTCCAGTCATTGGGAGACAGTTCCATGAGCAAAACAATTCTAGTGCGACCTGCATTGGGGACCCAGGGCTCAGGAGAAAGCCCGCACAACCCAGTGCTTGGTAAGAGCGTGTCTTCTGCTGAAGACAGAGGTTAACTGTTTAGAATTACTCAGCAATTATCTCCTTTACACCAGTCATTAAGCAGAGTAGCAGATCTTTTTAATTAGACTTCAATGGGTGAATCATTAATGGTTTAATGACAAACATAATTTAATAATCAGGCCCTTCATTTGTCTGGAAAGCCCTGACCATTCCCAGCATCCTCAATGCAGGCATTTGAAAGGGTTACTATCTCAGAGGCTTTCCATAGCATATTCTAGACATTGGCATAATTCATTCCACTTTTAGTGAATGTTTCTTTTGTGTTTGTGTGTGTACACATATGTGCACATGTGGCGGCCAGAGGTTGGCATCAGTGAATTCTTCCACTGTTCTTCACCTCATTTTTTGATCCAGGCTCCATCACTGAACCTGGAGTTCTCCATTACAGCTAGACTTTCTAAGTCTCAGGGACCTTCCTGTCTCTGCTTCCTCAGTGTTGGGATTATAGACTGTGTGTGCTGACTTTTTGGTATGAGTTATAGAAGACTGAACTTAGGTTCTCATGCTTGTGTGGCAAGCAATTTAGCAATTGAGTCATCTCCCTAGCCCCCAAATGTCTCTTCATGGGCAAGAGCCAGCCCTAATGTTCCAGTGATAGAGACCTAAACCAGACAGAGCCTGTAGGTTGGTTCCATTGCCTACTCCCACACCTGCTGGGTCTTAAACTTTGGTTCCTCCTTTGGATGCTTAGAGATGTCAACTGATTAACCAATTAAGGTGGCTAATCATGTTGAATGTCTAATGTTTGGGGCCCTTCAGACATATTCAACTGCTACCAATGGATTCTTGGGAGTAACGACCTTTGAGAGGCACAGACAACACACTACTGTGGCATGACAGATGTGGGGTTAATACATTCAGGCAGGAAAGTCTGCCAGCCACATCTCACACCTCTTCCTTGAAGGCGGGACTTCCTTTTTCTCCAGAAATGGACAGCTGCTGCCTACAGAGCAGCAGCCATGGCTGTAGCTGAGACAACATGTTTTGCTCATGCTCCATGTATAGAGAATACTGATAATTCACGTCAATGTCACATGAATACCAGTGTCTGCAAAGTCCGAAGACAAATCATTCTCGACCCTACAGACCTCCTGTTCTCTGTGGCTTTAGGCGTTTTCTAACCAGCACTCAGTGTCAGACATCTCCATTCTAGAATTTACAACTGTCAGCTATGACGATGGTGTCTTTCCACATTGAAAAAATATGTCCTTCAGATAATGACCACACCTTTTAAATAAACAGTCCAGGCAGTTATGTTACAAAAAGGCCATTTGCATTTAAGACACACACATTTAATGATTTATCAGGTATTTATTTAGTCTTCCAACAACCCTATAAGGGGAGGATAATTAATACTAATTTACAGATAAGAAAACTGGGGTGAAGAATGGTTAGCTAACTGTGGATGTTTACATAGCTTGGTCAGAACTTGGTCCCAAAGCCCACACTCTTCAGCCATAAGCTACAATCAGCAAGAGTAACCCTTTTAATTGCATAGCTGATTTGCCATATGGATGAAAATAACTTTACCAAGGGTATCACAAACTTCATGAAGGGCCAAGATCATATCAGTTCAAACACAGGCTTCTAGGTTAGGTAGAAAGAAATACTCACACCCTGGCACAGCTTACTATCTTGGGGCCTGTTTCTTTATGTGAAAAATCAAGGCATTAACAGTAGGTAACTATGACAACACTACCATTCAACATTTACTTTTCTGTCTACTGTGAGATACATGGATATGATTAGCTTTGCTCTTTACAAATAATAAGCATTGGCTAGTATTATTATTACTGGTACTATGGTATGACTTTATGTTAAACCCAGTTTGACAAACTTTAAGAGCTAACTTCTTTGGTTATACTGGAATTCTCTGACCTACTCAATGTAGCTTGTAATAGGTAGGTTACAAAAACAGCTTAGAATTCTTTTTTTTTGTTGTTATATACAGTTTCACTTACAGCTTATTTTCCATTCAAATCTAATGAACAATTGGACTCACCTTTAGAATATCACATTCTATACTGCTTTTATTATTCTCAGGAAAGCTTCATTTCTATCATTGAGTATTACTGAGTTTAGCTAATTCTCAAACTTCTCCTGGATCCTGATAAACAGGCTCCTTTTTCTTCACAGTGTAGTGGAGAGAATTTCTTCTGAATCCAGATTCTTATCTACAGTTTATAGGGGGGAAATGCAGTTAAAGTAACTCATGATCAGTCACAGTCCCCTCCTCACCAAAATGATGGGGTGGCCCAGCAGTCATTGGGGTTATTTATGATCTGCAAAGCCATAGCTAAAATAACATTCTAGATTCTCTAATCCATTTCACAAGCCACCCTTGGCAGTAGGCATTTTCTACCTTCCCACTGTCAGCTGCCTGGGCTGAGCAAATTGGGCATGGTTTTTGATTACATATTCAGTTCCTTCCCGGCTTAAAAAGCCATTTCACATTCCCAGCGTGACGTATCAAGGGGAGAGCCATCTGAGGGCACCAGCTTCAATTATAGAGGTACATCAGGCTGGATGCAGAAGCACTGCAGGCTTTCCCATCTCTCATGACAGGAGGTGAGCTGATATTACCCGTGCTCTAGATACAAAAAGTGTGTTCATCTGGTTGTTTGAAGGGATTGGTACCAACATCCTGTTTTGTATTAGTGGGTGGCTAGTCTCACATTTCCAGCTCAGAGAGCCCAATTTTCAGTTTCTAGAATCCTACGTATTAACAAAAACTCTTTAGGTTACTGTCATTGTGATCTTGATTGACTTTCAAGACACCTAGGAGATTTGTAAAGCACAGTTCTGGGCGTGTCTGGGAGGTGTTTCCAAAGACAATTAGATCATGAGGTCTTTGGCCTAATGAATGGTTTAACCAACCAGTGGAGTCACCTCTTAGGAGGTGGCAGAACTGTGAAAAGTGGGCACTTAGTTGGCAGAAATGTTCATTGGGAATGTGCCATTAAAGGGTAAATCCTGGCTCAGGCAGTTTGCTGTTCCTCTTTGCTTCTGGCTATTCTGGTGTGAACAGCTTTTCTCTCCCACCATGATACACTGCTCCACCACACACCCAAGCAATAGAGCCAATCAGCCCCAAACTGAAACTCTTGAGAGCAAATGAGCCTTTTCCACTTCTAGGCATTGGACACAGAGGCAAGCAACCTGCTGAGCACACTAACCCGGCAATCAAGCACCATCTCGTGACCAGAATTAGTGTGAAGGCAGTAAACAGGGTTAAAGTTGGCTAGCCTCCTTCTAGTTTGCCTTCCTGCGGCTTCTGTTGGCTTGCCTGAGGCATAATTTGCTTCCAGCACCCAATTCTTTTCTCAATTCCTTTTAGTAAAACCAATTTCCATGCCTTCTAATCAAATATAAGCAAAGTGTTACTATCTCCCTAAGGGTTTTATTCTTGTTCTCCCTATTTGCTGTACCACCAGAGAGGCAGACTCTCTGAAGAAAGGGTCAAAATTCCATTTGATAGAAAAACATTGGATAAGAAAAGTAGAAGTTAGAGGACTGGAATTTGAATATGCTGTCTTTATTTATATGTTAATAAAGAATTTGAATAATTCTTTATTAAATGACTAGGTTTGAGAACTTAGCATTAAAAATATTCATTTGTCTCTGTGTGCTATATGTCCATATGTAGGGGTATTTGCTGGAGCCAGGAGAGGAATCCCCTAGAGTTAGAGTTACAGATGGTTGTAACATAGCTGATGTGGGTGCTAGGAACCAAACTTTAGTCCTCTGGAAGAGTATCAAGTGTTCTTAACCACTAAGCTATCCCTCTAGCCATTAGAATCACTCAGGGTTCATGAGTGACAGCCATTCTGGAGAATATAATGCTATTTAAACAATAACATCATCATTATCATGATCATCATCAACAACAATAACAATGACAAACCACCTATCTCTGATGTGATGCAATTCTAATATTGAAATGTTGAACCTAAGTTCACTGGGAGATGTTTTGACAGTGTTATCCCACCATCCCTGGATAGATGCCTCACCACAGAGGCGGGGGAGGAACGGGCATGAATTCAGTGTTTTTTGTGAAATGTGCGTTCTGATCTCCAAGATTCTTACCATTCTTTTCTTCCCTTTCCTTCCCTCCCCACTTTTCCTCTATGATTCTTTCTTCTCTCCCTTCTCCCCCTTTCTCTGTTCATCTCCTCCCCACTCTCCCCATTCATCCTCTTTCCTCCTCTCGTTGGTTCTAGGGATTGAATCCATGAATGCTAGGCTAGTGCTTGTAACTGAGCAGCATGTTCAGATCACCCCTGATTTTTAAAGAAGCTTTGGCATTGCTGAATCAGGAAATTGAGGCTGGAAAGGATTTATCCAAGACAACATAGCTAGAGGGTAGCAGAATGTGCCAATCTCTCACTAGGGGGAGACTGACCCTGTTCATAAAATCGAGTGAGGGATAATTCCCAGGATTCCAGAGAGGGAGATCACAGTTGCTATACTAAGGTGTTTGTCAGCCCCTGGCATTCTTTAGTGTCCGAAGAACCCAGGTTTCTGTAAACTCAGTGTCCTAGATCCATTGTGTCCGACTTACCCTTCCACATGACCATGTTGCTTACTGGCTTGCTCTCTGTGGCATACTCAGCCTGCTTTCTTACACAACCCAGGACCACTTGCCCAGGGGTGGCACCACCCACAGCGGACTGGGCCCTCCCACATCAATCATTAATCTGATGGAAGCAGTTTCTCAATTGAGTTTCCCTCTTCCTAGGTGACTCTAGTTTGTGTCAGGTTGACAAATGTCTAATCATCACACTCCAGAATCCAGCATAAAGAATGTAGATATGCCTGATACAGTGCCAAGAGACACATTTTAACTGGGTCATCTCCAGTTATAGATGGGGGATAGATGACCAGCTAGTGGAGTGGAGTAGGGAAGGGAAGACCCACCCCATTCCTTCCATGCTGGTATCACCAACCTGTCCTTATTTGCCAAGATGGCCTTGGCTTTTAAACTGAAATTCCCAAGTCCAGCAAAACTCCATGCTGGTCAACCTTCAATAGTTGTTTACCTGGGATTTCTATAATCAGGGGATATAGTTTCTATTACATATAATATAAACAAAATAAGTCACCTTCTGTTGATATTACCCTACCAGACTTGGAGGGTGTTTGAGATAATTAGATATCTATGGAATATTCGAAATTCATTTGGGAACTTCAGGTTAAGGGGATTCCCAGATGACCTGAAACCCAGACATAATAGGAAGCATTATGATTATTGGTTGGGGAGCAATGCGGTAGCTATAACCTCATGAGCCACAGCAATGAGAATGAGCGATGGTTTCAAACTAGCTCCCAGTAATGCTCCAAATTGCAGTGTTGATTTGAAATCAAGCTAATATTGAGTCAAAACCAGGTGATGGCCACAGAGAGTTGTTAATTTAGCCAGGAACTGCAGTCAGCAGTTCATTTCAGGCAACCTGGAAAACCCAGAAAATTAAAGTTAAAAAGTGCAAAATCTAGCTTAAAGGTACACACACAGTGACACACATAAACGAGGTGCTTGTCATGCCTTTGTTCTGATGGACAGGTTAGAAACTACCAATACTCATTAACAGAAATGAGAATTAGAGAGAGATGGCTTCTAGCTCACTTAGACAAGTAGCTTGCAACCTGCACAGCGACCTCGCTTTGGAAAGGGATATTCCACCATCTCCCAGTCAGCCCCAAGAGTGCTGTAGCCAGGAGTCTTCTCAGTAAGGGGGCTATCATCTGAGTACAGGCTGGCAGGGGATGGGCAGGGGAGAGTAAAAGCCCTTGCTTATTCCCATTCCTGAGACCCAACAGACATCTCACTCAGTTTGGCCCTCAGCCTCAATCAGACACACTGGGTCCCTTGCACTGGAGAGGGTGGATGTGAGGGGGATGGTGAGGGAGAACACTGCTCTCAAGAACCAAGAGATCAGGGAGCACATCCCCTCCATTTGCTGAGTCATGCTGTTGCCTGTACTGAAGGCAGACACTTGCAGGTTCTCACTGGCCTTCCACTCTGAGCTGATCACAGGCACCTGCTACTAATGGAGCAGAGTAAGCAACAAGATAGTTAACACCTCTAGCCCTGTTCACAAAGGATGGCTTTGACCAGCCTGTCTGATAGTCTGCTCCAGGGCACGAAGGAAATCTGAAGAGAAACTGTCCAGGTTCTAGTCATGCCTTATTTCTGCTCATTTCTGATGAGAGACACCCTTCACACTTGTGTGTGTGTGTGTGTGTGTGTGTGAGTGTGTGTGCACATGTGCATGCACATGTGTGTGTATGTGTGTGTCCCTGGGCAAACAGTGGCTGGCAGACCAAGGTCACAATGCTGGGGGTTGCTGGGAGCGTGCATGCACAGCAGCAGTCCCACCCACATTGTCACCATGTTGATGCAGTCCCCACTGCTGCCTGCCCCTGCCCTGTGACCTGCCACTGCTGTCAGTGACTGAGTATGAAGAACATTAGAGCGCTGTGCTTTCTGTTGTCAGCATACCCAGGAGGTGCCCAGCTCTGCACCACCATCTGGTCAGAGAAAACCTGCTTCAGATTCTTCTCGTTACTGGTGCCAGAGGTCCGCAATACTAACAAGTCAACAGTGCCTGAGCAAATCCTTACCACATGGCAGTAACTACCGCTTCACCATAGAAGTGTCCCTAAAATGCCTGTTCCCCAGATCCTGCTGTCTGCACTGTAGCTGCTGAGTCCCCATTCTTTTTTGGTCCACAGAGACAGTGTCTCTCGGACTCTCCTGGTCAACAGTGTGCCCAAACTCATGTAATCACTGCTAAAGAAGGTACAGGAAGGTTATACTAAGGTGTCTAGGTGGAAATAAAGTCAATATCCTTCCAAGATACATCTTCAGAAAAAAGCACTCACTGAGAAAGTCATCCCAGAAGAGTGATAGAGATCGAATTTGCCAGACACACACACACACACACACACACACACATCTTACTGGAGGAATATAATAAACATGAAGAAAACAAAACAAGGTAATATGATACCTGCAAATGATAGTAATTCTTTTGCAACATATTGCAAGGGAAATTGAGACAGCTGAAATGACTGATGAAGCATTCAAAAGAATAATTATAGGAATGCTCAATGAGATTCAGGAGAATACAGACAAATCATCACATGAAATTAGCAAAAATGAATGAGAAATTCAATGGAGAAAGTTTTTGAAAAAGAAATGGAGAACTCACTCAAATAGATGATAATTCAGTTGAAATCTTTCAATAACAGACTAGTTAAATGGAAGAAGGAACATCTAGCATGAAGTTAGGACTTTTAAAACATCTTACTTGGGCAAGCAACAACAACAACAACAACAACAAAACATGAAAAAGGATTCAAGGTCTTCAGGCCTGGGCCTGTGAGATAGCAAGTAAAGGCACTTCCTACCAAACTTGATGACTGAAGTTTGGTCTCTGGACCCATACTGTGGAGGAAGAGAACTGACTCCTCCAAACAGCCCTTTGACTTTCACACAATGGGAAATGACAACACCACAGTCTAATCAGTAGTCAGAACATCAACAAACACATGTCAGAATTAACACAGATTATATGTTATATGTTCTGATCAGGAAGGATGTATAGACCCAATAGCTGTGTAACATACATTTTTTTCATCAGTCCATGGAACTTTTCCTAGTCCAATCAATGTATTGGGCCACAAAACAAGTCCTAGCACATTTTAAAGGGGTAAAATTATATCTGTGTCTTTTCTGTTCACGGTGGAATGAATTGAGAAGTGAACAACAAAAGAAACTTTAGAAATTATACAAATACATGATGATAAAACAGTACCCTCAATTTTTTTATTTTGCTTATTATTACTTTTGTTTCCTCCACGTATGGAAACTAAAAATAGTCAACCAGAAAGTAGAATAGTGTTGGTGATGTGTTGGGAAAGGTACTGTGAGGTGTTGATGAAGGTGGAAGGAAGGTGGCTGGATATGGTCAGTGTATAGTATACCCACATAGGGAAAACGTATACCAAAGCCCATCAATATCAACGTGTGTTTATTTAAAGTCCTCCATGCTTCTAATTTGCTGAGTCTGAGGCAGGACAGAGAGGTTTAACTGGTTTGACTAGTGCCTTTTCTAGAAACCACTGACTGAAAAATAGTAAAACACAAGCCAGCAAGCAAAACTTTGGTTCTATTCCTGTCCCAGCTACAGACTCATTTCCGCAGGACAGCTGTAAGAACAGTCTGTGGCAGTGCACACAGATTGCCTTGGGGAAGTAATAGCATGACCCAGCACTCTTATTTCTGCACTTTACTTTCCCCAGATCCACAATGAAGGGATGCCTGAAGCACTTTCCAGAAACTGTTCTGAGGTTAAGTTAAACGCCTGCATACAATCCTAAGAGCCTTTTGCAGAAGAGGAATTTTTCTTCCTTATTATTAAAACAGCTGCTACTTTACTGAACCAGAAAGATGAAGTACCCCTGTTCTTGGTCATCTCTTTCATTATTGATATGAACACCATCCTCAAGCATGGGCATGAGAGAGGGCATGCCCAAATGGGAAAGCAGCTGCTGAGTTTTCTCCACTTCTCTTCCAAACACAGGCTTACTCCAGAGCCTCATGACTCCATGCTCATGGTTAGAGCAACAGTCATTAGTCAGGACTCCTGAGTTCTAATTCTCAGTAGATCATTCATGCTAACAAGGTCCCCTCTGTACAGCAGGATTTATGTCAAAAGTTCATTTGAAACTTGGGAAAAGAAAATACGCTTGAAGTATGGGCTAGTTTACTTTCCCTCCCTAACATCCATGATATACCATTTATCCTAAGGGATACCCTAAAATGTCAAATGTAAGAGGTGATAGAACATGGCAATGGAGTTTAGCATTGATTCTAGGGGAAATACATGTATCCCCCCAAAAATTGCTTTCCTTATGGAGAGATCTGGGTTCTAGGATTCTTGGCTCCCTCTAGAAAGAAGAGCAGGGGCGTGAGTGGGGGAGGATGCCAAGCTTTACAGAAAAGCCAGTGTCTTCTCTTAACTTGACTAAGTTGTTTTGGGTTTTGGTGGTGACCGAAGGGTTTGGATTGTTGGCTGTCCAGTCTTGGGAAGAAAGACTTTCAGATCAGATGAAACGATGCCCCAAGAGATGGGGATGGAATCCTGGGTGGAATAATGAACGATTCCATGAAGCTAAGCCCAATGGAATCTGTCAACATGAGCTTTTTTGGAAAAGTTGTCTTTGTAGATGCAAGTGTTAAGGCCATGAACACCTCCTGGTTTGGGGTGGGCCTTAAATCCAGCAAGTGTTTGTGTAAGAGAAGAAATGAGAAGCAGACCCAGAGGAGAGGACTGTTCTTGTAGCTGCTCCCACCAGATGGAAACTTTTCCTCATGGAAGGAGAGGGAAGGCCCAAGGCTCATGAAACTGACGAGAAACTTACAAGATGGATGGGTCCCCTTAGGAAATTAGGTAAGCAGTAGATAACTGCTGGAGAAGAGAGTCTTCAGTGGTGTGGTTGCCTGAGTTTGTGCAGGACACTCCTGTGGTTTAGGCACTGGAGTTGCCTGTTCTCCTGTAAGTAACACCAAGAGATTCACTGGCTCACTAAACTGGGCTTAGGTGGAATTATTCCTTAGGTCTAGGTGAGCTCACAATGTGAGGTGAACAGATATTTGTTCATGTTGTCCCAGGAAATGTGACTCACTGCTCCCAGGTGTACCAGAAGCTGGACAAAGTCAAGAAGGATCTTCCCCGTGGCCTTGGCAGTGAGTGCAAGTCCGCTAAAACCTCAACTTTGGTCTTGAAGCTTCCAGAACTGTCAGAGAATCGCTCTCTGCTATGTTAAGTCACCTCACTTGTTCCATCAGCCCTAGCAAACAGATGCACAGCGGCAGGGGCTGAGGCTCGATCATCCAGTGCCATGAGACCCCCTCTCTTCTCAATTCCCACCTTCCCTTTTGTAGGAGCTACCTGCAAATCTCTAATGCGGTCAGCTCTAGATCACTAAAGCACACATCTTTTTCCTGGGAAGCACAAATTTAAGTAGTACAGAAATGTTTGTAATACAGTACCCTCCACACACATTTCTATTTTCTTGTAATAAGGATACTATGCTTGAGAATTCTATGCTCTTCTATTACTTATTACAAAGGTCACTGTAGTGTCTTCACCAACCAGTTCAAAGGACGTTTTGCCTTTTCTTTTGTACAGGTGTGTTTATCTATGTGTGGGTATGTGCACATGAGTGCAGTTGCCCATAGATGCCAGAAGCATTGGATGACCTGGAGCTGGAGTTGTAAGTTGTGAACCACCAGCTGTAGGTGATGCCAGGCACTGAGCTATACATACTCTTAACTGCTGGGTCCTTTCTTTACCCTCTGAAGGATTTATTTTCATATATTATCTTTTGAAAAAAAAAGTGTGTGTTGGGGGGAAGGTTTGTACCAGTGACCACAATGTTTCCTTTTTTTAAAAAAATCTATTTTGAGACAGCGTTCAAAATAGTAGTTCATGTAGTTCAGCCTGGCCCCAAACTCACAATGTAGCTTAGAGTATGTTCTTAAACTTGCAATCCTCTTGCTTCCATCTCCCCAGTACTGGAATAACAGGCATGCACCATCATGCCAGGCTTCATCATGTGTGCTCTTGACTATGTTCCCAGGGGGTTTTCATGGGCTCTTTAGTTATTTTATTCCCATCTATGCGCTGGCCATGTTCTCTGCTTTGTAGGTGTAGCTCACCCTACCCAGTTTCAGTCTCCCCATGTAACTGTATACATTCTCTACCTATTCCTTTGGGTTTAACTTCAAGCAGATGACTGCCAGGTTTCTACTTGCAGCTCTGGCTTTATCTCATGTATACTTCCTCCCAGATACCTTCTTTTAGATTTATTAAGGGCACCATAAAAACAATATTCTCTACCTTGAACCCCTTTTCCACCTCCCCTAGTCTCCTAGTTTATTCGTCTGGGTGCGTGATTCCATCAGTTAGTTACACAAGCCAGATATAGAAATGCCATCTTGGAAACCCTCCCCATTTTCTCCTGTGACCAGATCTGGTAATTCTTTCCTCCAGTTCAACCTTCTATCCACTCTGCCTCAAGCTCCTATTATCTCCCATCTGGACCACGGTGACAATCCCTTAACTGATTTTTTTTGCAGGTTTAGCGAATTCCTTCTCTGGGGATATATAAACAAGTCTACTCCCTCTTCACAAGGTCCTGATGACATATCAAAGCTTGGTTCTACCAAAACTCAAGCCAAGGAACCAATGAGTTTATTGGGCTGGCTTACAGAGCATCAGTGAGTGGTTACTGATGCGAGTGTGGGTGACTTCATAACAGCCACATTAGAAAGTCTTCCCCAGCATGGATGATGTCTTCCCCATAGCCACACAGAGCCTCCCTTCAGTCAACCTCTCCTGACTTACACACTCCAGCAGTTCCTGAGACGCAGAGGCAACATGCAGCAAGGGCGGAACTGCATACAAGTGGCTGTATAGGCACCCATGTTAGGTTACACCTCTCTAACCTCAACCCCTACATGTTTTCTGCCCTGTCACAAGCATGTACCAGCTGGTAGGAGTAAATAGAATCCAGGTAAGGATCAAAGGTTCTTCTGCATCCTTCCTTCTTAGGAGTTCATGGAAACTATCCATAAGCCGAGTCTGTGATGGAGTGCTACAAGCAAGCTCAGCTGTCTGGTAAAGACGGTAGCTGCTTTGCAATGGACACTAGCACATCGTTGTTGCCCCTACTCCCACCCCAGAATGAGCATCCTGCTAGGGAAAACCACAAATGCCTTTTTCTATTGAAAACTTTTCATGAGTTTTCCCTTGTTTGAAGCAAGCAGGCAAACAAAGTCCTCAGCAGTGCTGTGACAGCACCGACTGGTCCCAGCCACCCCTAACCCCCCTTAGATCATTCTCTTTACTCCTAACTTTCTGTTCCAGCCATACTAATTCTGACTTCTCCTATTTACTGGGGTCCTTTCTGATAGATGACCTTTGCAAATATTTTCCTCTCCCTCTTTCGGCCTGGTTATCCTACAGACAGACTTCCCTTGTCTACCCGACAAAGCAAATCCCTATTTAGTCAGCCTGGACGACTGTAACACACAATGTTGCTCACTCTGTGACTCATCAATTAATGGTTCTTGAGGCTGGAAGTCGGAGATGAAGGCGGCAGCATTTCAAGTCCCTCTTTCTGGCTACAGCCAGACAACTTCTTAGTCTCTTGTGGTAGAAAGTAAACTAGGTAGCTTGCTGATGTCAAGGAAAATTCCTGGAAAGAAGTTGTCTTCGGAGATAGATGGACCATTTAGAACTGCAACTAAGCAGAAAGGTTGGGATGCTGTGAGTTCAGAGGCTGAGTGCCTTATCCCAGGATAGCTTTACCACCCTGAATAGCCATTCTTTGTCCACTTCTGAGTCTGAATTAACGTCCTGTGACTACTATAGTAGATAAAAATCCTTCAGAATCTATCAAATCGACAAATCCCTAGCTTCCAGTAACAAAATCTAAGACTATCATCAGATAGCATCTCGGGTTCATAGAAGAGCTTCCCCTGTCTTGCTATAACCACTTCTCTGATGCACCCACCAATGCATTTTCAGCCTGTCTTGATTTATGACTTTCTTTGTTCTGTAAAACTATGAACCTTTATATAACAGTTTTCTTGTTAGAACACAGAAGTTGGGTAACCTAATCCGTGTTCCTAGATCAGTGTTACCCGAATTTGGCTCTAGAATAAGCCCTCTCTTATCCCCTTTAAGGTGACATAGTTGACATTGGCCTCTCCTTATAAGGTCACTGATTCCCTTGATAAAGTCTTCACTTTCATGATGTAACCATCTCCTGAAGGTCCCACCTTCCAAATATCACAATGAGAGTTACAATTTCCATATAGGAATTTGGAGGCTGTGCTGTCCTTCAGCCTTCTGTCTGGCATTGTATTCTTTTCCCTTAGCATAGGTGAGTCCTAGACACATTTAGAAGAAGCCGTACACCTCATTGTTATCAGTGTCATTTCATAAAAAGCAGTGAGGTGACTTTGGGAGGTCTTGTTGATGTGGAGCTGGAAAGGACCATTCTCCAGCCCCTACCCCTCTACTGCCCTTTGCTGATATTCCTAGAAACCAAATGGCAGGTAGTAAAAACCCTCTGAGATCCTGTGATGAAAGAGTGTCTGGAGACACTCTGGAGAGTGTCACATTTAGAAGAAAGGTGCCAAATCACTGCAGTTTTTCTGTACCTAAAACACATCTTCCCTATACTGTAAGTAGGAGAGCCATTTAGGTTAGAGTCATTGAGGTCAGCAAAGAGAACACTCCCCACCAGAACTTAGACCCATTGACACTTTCAGGAAAATTACTATAATCAAGAAAACAAGCTCTAACTAGCACCCCAGAGCTTGGAAAATTTGCAGTGTAATGGGAAATTTTTCTAATTTTACATTTTTGAAAACTGGTGTGTCCACAGGACATAGTCAGCTCACTTTAAAAAAAATTCAATGTGACTGACAGGATTTTGATTTATTGGACTCTGTCCAACCTGAGGGGGGTGGTTGCAGGCTTTGGGGGTGTTTGGAAGGTCTCTTCCTGGTTAGAGAACTTCAGGAAGGCACCAGTCTCCAGGATGCAGTGGAGAGAAGCAAGTCCATGGAGGGAGGGCTGGCAGTCAGTGAGTATACAACTAAATCTCTCTTCCTAGGTCATCTCATCAGTGTCCTTCCTAACCTCCTATAGCCTTGCACTTTATTTGGCCATATGTAAGGTATATACTTGCTTATATATGCACATGTATGTACAGGTTCAAGTGTGTGTGTGTGTGTGTGTGTGTGTGTGTGTGTGTTGTATGAGGCTGCTTATTCATTTCCTGGCCACCTAGATTCCCAAAATAGCCACACAGAAACTGTACTACTTAAATCACTGCTTGGTCCATTACCTCTAGCTTCTTATTGGCTAAAATCTTACATCTTAATTTAACCCTGCCTCCCAAACTGTGCATTCTTCCCTTCAGCATTTAGTGTGGCAAAAGCTTTATAAATAAAACAACTTTTCCTCTTGTCAACAACAACAACAACAACAAAGCAAGTATCTGGGAGATACAACAATCTCACTTCTGTATATTTACCCCAAAGACTTGAAATCAATGTGTGAAAAAGGTACCACATTCCTATTCTCTATGTGGCTCTGCTCACAACAGGTAGGGCATTAGCCTCAATGTCTATTAGCATATGAATGGATAAAGGAAATGTCACACACACATCCAGCCTTAAAAATCTGCCATTACAAAAATATGAATGTAATCGAAGAACATTATGTAAATGAAATAAACACACAGAAAGACACTACATGTTCTCGCTTATATGTGGCACTATTGGGAGCAGGTGAAAGATAGGAGGTAGGTCTAGGTGGAGAAAGTCATTGGTAGTGCGTCCTTGGATGTCATATCTTACCCTGGACCTTTCCTGCATTTCCTTTTTCTGCTTCCTGTCTCCCATGAAGTAAATAGCCGGTGCTGCATGCTCCTGCTTCCATGTTGCTGTTTTCCGGAGAGTCTACCATGATGGATGCATGCTCTGAAACCATGAGACCAAATAAGTTGCTCCTACTAGCATTTGGCATGACAAGATTAAGGCACATGTCCAGGCATGTTTCCAGTGTCCATGGGCTACTGATGATGGAGAGGATTGTTTAATGGTAGCTAAGAGTGTGGGCATATTCATAAGCTCACTTTCGTGTTTGGAGACTGGTGGTCCTAACAGCACCAACCCCAGAGGCTTGCAGATAGGTTAAGGGAGGTAATGCAATGCAAGTCCCATGATAAGCACTCAGTAAAAAGAAGACGGAGCAGCAAAGGCTGGTCAGTTAAAACAAACTGTAGTCATTTATTTGATCAGGGAGTGGGGGTAACCTAGTCTGGTTTTCAACTCTAGTTGTGTATTAGAACTACCCGTGAAGTTAAAAATTAATTTGACCACCCGAGGTCTAGTCTAATCCCTTGGATGGAGCCTCTGCATGGGTATCTTATAGTAACCCTTTACCTTATGCTAATTATTATGTTTTACCCTCAGAATGGAAGGTCCCCATGTGGAATGATCCTAAATCAATCTTCAGAGAAGACTGAAGTCCTTAGGCAAAGGCAACCTGCTTGTCAAGTCAGGGTTGTTGAGCAGTCTAATCTCACGTTTGTCTCCTTAGCTCTTCCTGGCAGGCTTTGGTGTGCATAAAGCTATCACAGCTTGTGTGCCACCTCTGACCCATCTGCTGGCTTCTCCTTTCCATATTTACAGTCATTCTGGAGCTGCTGTAGGCCTCCCTATCCGTCATTGATTCTCTAGATTGAAAAATCTGAAATTTGGAGCCAGCTTCCTTTTCTAGTTTCTTCTTCTAAACTATAACTTAGAAGCCTGTTACCATGGAAACAAGGATTTCTGCTCGAAATTTTGTGTCTCCAATATTTTTCCTTTCCCAAATTATCTTGGTCTGGAGAAATAGGCTCAGCAGTTAAACGTACTTGCTGCTCTTGCAGAGGACCTGAGTTCAGTTCCAGCATCCACATAATGCGGTACATAACTGGCTGTAACCCCAGCTCTAGGGGATATGAGTCCTTCTAATGGCCTTCATAAGTACCCATGTCCATGTCTGTCTGTCTGTCTGTCTGTCTGTCTGTCTCTCTCTCTCTCTCTCACACACACACACAATCATATGTGAGCAGATGTGTATATACATATTTTAAAAGAAATAACTGTTTTTTTAGGATTGTTTACTTTTACGTGTGTGTGTGTGTGTGTGTGTGTATCTGTCTGTCTGTGTAAGTGCATGCCATATGCAAGTAGGTGCCCGTAGAGGTCAGAAAGGTGAGTTAGGATGCCACAGCCCTTTCTCTGAATCTATTAGGGTTCATTTGCCATAAGATCCTTGTCCCTTTCTGGGAAGGAGGGAATGAAGCCTCCTTTGCTCAGTGTCAGACAGATCTGGTTTCAAATACTGAAAAAGAAGCATTCGTTTATAGTCTGCTTTATCCTCCACTTCTGACCATTGTGGAGACAGCTGGCAGCCCTGGGTGGTTGGCAGTCTGTGGTCCACCGAAGAGCAGCGACCCAGAACCTAGGGGTGTGTCTTCAGTGTCCTTCTGAGTTTATGTTTTTAACAAATTCCGAAAGACTCCCAGTGGTCGGTGAGGGGGCCCTGAGAGACTACAAGGAAAGTGGAGATGGATAGAAGGAAAGCAGGTGGGAAGAGGAGTGTGGCTGGAGGAGCTGAGGAAGGCACACCTTTTGGCATCTGGGAAAAAGCCTGACTGCAGCGAAAGAGAATGCCGCAGGCCGCGAGAGAGACACAGCACTGACTGATCGACAGGACTCCCTGATATGAGAAGGAAAACCCCACCTTTATAAGGAGCCATTCCTAGTTCGCTGATGATCGTGGTCTACCTGTGAGCTTATCATTCCCAGCATGCAAAGTGGCTTATGGTTCCTTTTGCAATCGGGACTCTGGATCATTGTACTAACCGCTGAGCTCCCAGGTGTCTGTGTGTGAGCCTACCCCTGCTGAAGCATCTCCCCAGCTATGAAAAAAGGCAGGTGCTGGCGCTGGTTAGAATTGCCTCATCAGCCACAGCAAGACAGCTGCTCTTTTCTCTTAAAAATTACCATTTCTCTCTGTTAGGATGTAATACATTTAAACATTTTTTTCCAGAATGTTCTTTCTGTGTTATAGATGCCTGTTTTATAATCTATAACCAAAAGCATATTATTGAATAAAATATTGCCTCCATTCAGTAATGGGCCAAGTCCTCCAAGCTCCGTCACATGAGCCAGTGAGCGAATGTTCCTTGTCTACTGAACTCTGCAGTAGGAAATGTGAGCAATTCAAAGGTGGCGAGGATAAGTTCCTAGCTTTCAGAAACCTCACCATCTGGCTAGGCTCAGGGACCAAGACACAGAACTGGCTCTGTGCACTGCAGAGTCGAGGTTGAGGTGTGAGTTCAGATGTGATTCAGCCCCTTGGCCAGAAGAACAGAAACACTGAACTGAGGGAGATATGTGAAGACTTACATAGCTTAGTTTTGTCTATACAGGGCTATGGGCAGCTGGGAAAATTCATAGAATTTCATCTCTTAGTGTTTATGTTGTCTAAGTGTTTTTGATTAATTCAGAAACATTGTGGACATGGCATTGAGATGGAAGTCAGCCTTCCTTCACTATCGCACAGCTTTTCTATGCAAGCCGTTTTGGATTCCCCTTCTGTCTGACTCCATGGTGGCCTCTCAGTTTTGCCCATGGCTGTGGCAGATAGTGCTCTGTGGTGGTGCAAATACTTGGAAGGAGTTGAAAGAGAAAAGATGTGGTGAGCAGGGTCTTCTGGTGAACTGTCTGCTGTGGCATTATGTGCTGGTTACTGCTTTGAATATTTGGGCAGTGGTGTGGGGGTATCATGCTGACTTACCAAGCACAGCCGGCTGCAAGAACACTTTAGAGAGTAGTACACTCGGATGACACAAGGCTGTAATTTGGGGATATTGATGTCTGGTCCTAGACCTCTAATTTATGTAAGTTTTCTTGGCTTCATGTACCAGGAAAATAAAAAGGGAAATAGGTACATTGATAAGATAAATATATATGAAATCTATCTATCTATCTATCTATCTATCTATCTATCTATCTATCTATCT
>LOEQ01001449.1:156431-177745 GCA_001685075.1 Bramus lutescens
AAATGGCAATGCCCACCGTCCTCTTGTTTCTGCATAGCTTTGGGATGCTCTAGTGTGCTAGTGTGTGGAATTTACCCAACTCTACTGACCTGGCTCATGTGAGGTCCCCCGTAAAAGGTACTTTCTCTGCAAATATTTCCTTGATTGCTGATTCTCAAGCACATCTCCCTTCTTGTCTCCTGGCAGCCCCAGCCCAGCACACATACCACATAGTATGGATGTTAACTTACCCAACTGATTTTCCCCTTAAGCTGAACACTCCGTAAGGGACGGGTACTGCCTCGTACAACACATTTAATACAGACTAACTGAGGGCTGAATGGGTATTCATCACTTCTCTGTTTGGGTTGGTATTTTAAAGCAATCTTATGTTATATATTTTCCAGAAGTTTCTCCTTTCCAGTAAAGAATTCTCAATGTTGACCCACACTCTAATTTGGGTTCAGAAAAAGGCAATTCCTGTGATTATTATTGAAGATAGTGTACACTTCTTAAAAAACCCTATGAAGTCACCTCAGATTCAATTTCTTTTCACAAAGATTTTTTTTTAAATGTATTTCTTTTTCTGGTGTTTATTCTCTGTCTCTTGGTAGCTTTTTTGTTTGGGAGCACGGATGTCAGAAAGTGGGCTTTTCGGTCTGTGTTGAGTGAGGGTCTCTAATGGTTCAGTATGTGAGGAACTGGGTCTCTAATGGTTCAGTGTGGGTGGAGTTGGGTCTCTCTAATGGTTCAGTGTGTGAAGAACTGGGTCTCTAAATGGATCAGTGTATGGAGTTGGGTCTCTAATGGTAGAGCGAGGTCCTTCTACTGACTGCTCCGCAGTTCCCCATTGGTGTCTCCTTTAAGGGAGCCACCACTAGTTTCTGCCAAAAGCTTAGTAGGAAAAAGCCGTGTGTGTGTTTTCTGACCTGAAGTCTTTACACTATGGCCCTTCCTGAGTCAATTTTCTGTGCCCCAGACCACACTTTTATAACAAAATTTTATGACTCTTTTTATTCTTCTATAAGGAAATGCATAAAAATAAAATCTACCTACACACTTAAAAAAACAGGGAAATAATTTTCTAATTAAAATCTAAGGAAGACATGCAGGGAAGAAGAAGAGAATAGTACCAGGAAGATACACAGGCAGGGCAGGCCTAACCTGAAAATCCCAAATCCTTTACAGTTCATAGCATTTGGAGAGCCAAATGATATCACAAGCAAAAATTTCCACACTAAAGTTCATGTGAAAGCTTGTATTAAAAATACTCTCATTATTCACAATGTCATATAAAATTATCTTTAGGCTTGGGTCTAAAGTGTATATGAAAGAAGAATAAATTTTATGTGTAGACTTTGATCCCAGCCCCAAGGTGTTTCTCTATATGTTTATGTAAATATTCTACCTCCTCTATCCTAAACAACTTCCAAACCTGAATGCTGCTTGTTCCAAACATTTTGAATGATGACTACTTAACACATGTCATAACACATATGGCATGTTTGAATTTTTAAATATTACTTTACCTTATTTTAGTTTTGGGTGCTGGGAGTTAAACCCAGGGCCTACACATGCTCTTCCACTGAACTACACCTCCATATTTGTACATTTCAATAAGAAGTAATAATTGTTCACACAATTACTGTGGAAGACAACATGACATCATCACCTGCAGCAGGTTGGTGTGTTGTGCATGAAGTGATACCCAATCCATTCAAATTCCAAATGACACCGAATAAGACTGTCTCTAACTCATAGTAGGTGGACTGCTCGAAACTCACTGATTAAAGACTATGGCAAATGTTTCGTCATAGCAATGTGAAAAGTCACCAGTACAGCAAGGATTCAGCATTGTATTCCAAAAGCCAGGAGGGATACTGGCTGAGTCCTCTTTGGAGAGGACACATTTTCTTCCCACTGTGGGATGGCTAGCATTCCCAGACTGTTTGCTAATGACCAGGAGCACCTATGTGCAAGGATATGCAAAGCTCCAGTAGCAATTCCCAAGATGCCATTAGGAACTTCTGCTTCAGGCACTGGGAATACAAAAATCCTTTTCAGAGCTGTGTCGAGACCCTGGGTATTTGGCTTCCTGTGTTGTTGCTGGGAATTCTCCTGGTCACCCATGTGGAAGACATGCCAGGAAGCCATCCCCAGAACTGTTCACTGGAAACTTTGTAGGAACTCTGGGGCTCACACACTTCCCACCAGATGCTTTCTAAAGATACTTGGAGAAAGGAGGCATTTGATTTCCCTTGTCATTGTCCTCTGAGTACATGCCACAAACTTGGTCATCACAATGCTGCAACATGGCCAGGTAAAAATGTCCTGCTTCTAATTGATGCATAGGGTTTCATGATTTGTTTTTTTAAGAGCAAATTTGCTCTAGGATACTTGCTTTTTTTGTTGTTTTCATATATATCTTGTCTTTGTCTTGTTTTAAAGATGGAAGTTTCTGTCCTGAATGATCTTGCAGCTGTTCAGTCCCAACGAAACATACTTATATTAATTATACTATATTATATTAATTATAAACTGGCTGGCTATTAGCTCAGGCTTATTATTAACTAGCTCTTGCAACTCAAATTAACCCATAATTCTTATCTATGTTTAGTCACATGGCTTGGTACCTTACTCAGTGAGGCATTCTCATCTTGCTTCCTCTGTGTCTGACTGGTGACTACAGACTGAGTCTTTCCACTTCCCAGAATTCTCCTAGTCTGGTTGCCACCTATACTTTCTGCCTGGCTACTGGCCAGTGTTTTATCAACCCAATATGAGTGACAAATCTTTATAGAATACAAGAACATTATCCCCCAGCACTGTTTCTTGGCTTACTTCCCCCCCTTTTTTTCTTTTTTCTTTCTTTTGGGCTCAAACCCTATATGTGCTAGACAAGTGCTCTACTGCTGACCCACATTCCTAGCTTTTCTTTTTTTCATATTCAAACAGAACAATTTTTGGCTATAAAAATCATAGACACTTTCATTTTCTCATAAAAAATTAGTTGTGAATTATTCTAACAAGCAATCATATTAAAACCAAAAGGAAAATTTTAAGGTTGACTCTTAGACATCACTTACCATATATTTGTGAGAACTTTCTACTTGTAGCTTTCTTTTAAATTAGCATGACTCTAATCTTCTAGGTTGGCAATTTCTCTTTCTCCTTCCCCTCTACTCCTCTCTCCCTCACCTTCCTTTCCCTTCATCCTTCCTTTCTTCCTTCCTTCCTCCCTCTCTCTGTTTCAGTACTGGGGATTGAACTCAGATCCTTGTCATGCTAAGCAAGTGCACTACTCCTGCCCTGGATTTCCAGGGCTTTTCTCACTTTTGTTTTTGTTTCCAGGTCTCACGTAGCTCAGGCTGACCTTAAGTTTGCAGTGAAGGCGAAGATGACTTTGAACACCTGATCCCCCCCCATGCCTGCCTCCACTTCCCATGTGCTGGAATTGTGGGTGTATGCCACCACTTTACTTTTTATATTGAGACAGGGTCTTGCCAAGTTTTCAGGCACTGTGACTCATTCCTTAGTTCAGGCAAGTTTTATTCAGAAAACATAAATAAAATATCACTATATTCCACCTTATTTTTTGAGGCATGGTCTCTCATTTAACTGGTAGCTTGCTGATTTGGTGAGACCAGCTAGTTAGCGAGCTCCAGGACTCTACCTGTCACAGCCTTCCCAGCACTGAGATTCTGGGCTCATGCTGCCATGCTCAGCATCTTGCACGGGTGCTGGCTATCTGAGCTCATAGCCTCACACTTGCACAGCAAGCCTTTTACAGTTGGAGCCATCTCCCCAACCCTGTAGCTTTGCTATTTTCAGAACCATTTCATGACCTTATATTTATTTGTTCAGATACATCATCCCTTTGCCTTACTCTGCCTCCCTGGCCCTGCAGGTGGCTTAGGCTAGCTGACTCTCCTTCTCCTCCATCTTTTTCTACCTTGGCAGTAGTTCTCTTTCCTCTTTTGACTGTTTAGCTTTTCCTTTTGCTTGGCCTGGGTGACTTAGAGTAATAGTTTGGCCTTCCGTTCATTCACAATGTAACTTGATCAATTTTCTCGTAACCATGGTATTTTTTTCAGGAATACGTGTCCTTTCATTCTTTCTTCAATTTGGTAACTTGACCACAGAAACCTAGGCAGCTATTTCTTGGTAGTTCTTTCCCTAAAGGTATCTGTCTAAAATACATCATTTATTACCTTGTTTCCAAGTTACATTTCATATTCTTCAAGCTCAGAAATCTGAAATCCTAGAGTAGCTCTTGCAGCAAACCCCAGGAGTTCTTGTTGATATTATTGAATTTCTCCCCTGTGGGAGAGGAGCATGCTAATTAAAACACAAAAGAAAAGGAAAAGCTTCCAGGGGGAGGAGAGAATCCTATTTCTCAGTGGTGTAGACCCTGTAAGTTGCCCTTGTTCAAGTAAAAGGCTCCCTACCCATGCTCATGCAAGCAACCCTAATTAAACTCAGTGCCCCCCTCTACCTCCGCACCAAAGGCATGGAAAGAGGAGGGGACTTGCTGGGAAGAGCAGGTTTAGGGGGAGGTGGAGGAGAGTACCAGAAGATAATGGAGGGCTTGGGAATGATCAATGTGTACTCTGTTTTATTTGTAAAACTGAAAGAATAAATAACCATTTAAACATCGTACCTTGGAGCACCATAAGGCCTTGTGGTTCAGGGGAGGAAGAAGGTAGTCTTCTTTCATTGAAAAGTCACTGAGTGACTGCTCTTAGCATGCAGTGAAGGAGGCTAAGTCACTACTGGGTTAGCTATTAAAACTTATCAAAACTTATCAAGTTTGGTGATATAGATACAGAGTTTGGTTGTGATGTCTATCATTAAAGGCGGCTTTGATTTTCCAGCTTGGACTACTGGGGACTAAACCCAGAGCCTTGTATATGCTATACAGATATTCTACCACTGAACTACACTGTCGTTAAATTTTACTTTAACTTTGTGTTTTTCTACTTCATTTTGAGATGGGCGCTTGCTGTGTTGCAAAGGCTGGCCTTTAACTTCTGAACTCAAGCGATCCTCCTGCCTCAATGTCCTGAGAAGCTGGTACTCTATAGGCCTGGGCCATCACACCAAGCTTCTCGGACACTCTAAGATCTCCTTTCTGGTCATCGTTTCACCATGGTCCCTCCAAAGGTTCATGGTCATGCTGTTTTGAGAGCTTCTAGAAATTGTAGGAGGTGGAGCCTAATGGGTATTTGGGCAGTATCTTGTCCCTGGCCCCTTCCCCTCTCTGCCTCTTACCTGCTGTTAGGTTGCTCTGTTTTATAATTCCCATGGGGTTGAACAATCCTGCTCCATGACGCCCCACCTATCGCCGCAGAATGAAGCCTCCAAGACAGCAAGACAACTCCTCCCTGACTCTGCTTGTGCTGGGTATTTTGGTCACAGCAATCTGAAGACTAACCAACACACTTTCAGTCAGCTCTATCCCTGTGCCCTGTATTTTTAAGGGAAGAAGAGATCTTGATAACTTGGACCATGACCGTGAGTGACTTCTCTAAAGCCACATGAACAATTGGAAACAATGCCAGGAAAAATAGTGGGGAACGTGTTTCCACATTTTAGGGTCAATGTCTGAATTATTTATTTTCATTACTGGTGTTTTCTAATGCCCTTCCTTTTCTGGGGACTGAAATTTCTTTTTGAACTTAAAGCAGGGTCTTGGTTTATTGAAGAACGCCTTTTGACCACCTGAAATGTAAGAGCTGTCTAAAGTAAAACAGTGTTTGCTGAGGAGATATCAGAATCCTCGCTGCTCAAAGAAATGCCTCAAAGCAAAACAAAGCAAAGCAGGGAGGTAAGCCTGGCCTTGTCTTTTGACTTCCATCCTGAAAATGGTCTAGTTTTCATAGTGTTCTGAGGTCCTTGACCAATTGATGACTTACTTTTCTCCTCATTCTTGTATGGGGTGCCTGAAGAGGAAGCTGGGATTCTTATTTTATATGAGGGAGGGCTTCCTCCCTCTCCCTTCCTAAAGCATGTCTGTCCCCATTCTTAGCTTCACACCTCAGAGAGGTGTCACTGTATAATTCAGAAGTCCCCTCGCCTCCCCAGGCACCACCACTCTTAGGTGCACGGAAGACCCTTTAGATGACACCTCTGCCAATGGGTAGCCTTCTCTGGCTGCTGTAGCTCTCTAAACGTTGGCTACCCAAAGCAGAAAGTAAGCCTCCTCTACAAACCCCAGTCTGAACAAGGACAACAACAGAAACCCGTGTGTGTTGGCACGTACTTAACTGTTCCCATGGGCCGCTAGCTTTCTAGCTAAAGTGGCATTTAAATTTCTTCTTATACTGTTTCTTCTTTTAAGCTTCAGAATGTCTTACTTTCAAAGACAGCCAATTCATTTAGCTTTCCAAAATAATGGGAGGATCTTGTTATGTAAGCAATAAAAAATATTTTCTGAAAACGACTAATTCTGATACTGTTTCTAGGGTAACCAGAGGAGTAAAATCACAAAGCAGCAATGTGGAAGTTAGTGTAAAATTCTGTGTTATTCTAAAGAGAACCATTATCTTTAAAAAATTATAAGCTGAAAAAGTAATATTTGGTGTTGGAGGGCTTAACCCTGGACAGTTTATTGTTGCCAGTTTGATATAAATGGGGATGTAAATTGGAAGATTATAGAAACCGAGTATAATGTCCTTCCTTTCCCAAGCATAACCCAGAAACTTTGGAGGCAGCAGGTAATGTCAAGTTTTTGTGACTTGTCTTAAGGAATTATCATTTGAATAACACAATCTCCTTTCTTTGGTGTCTAAGGCACAAGCCAGGCATGGTGCCTCTGATTTTAGCCTTTGAGAGTCCAGTTAGGAGGATTGTGTGAGTTCCAAGCTACAGTGGGAGATACTTTTTCAAAAACAAACGTACAACCACATTAGAACCTATTGATGCTATTTTGTTAGCAGAATTCTTAAAGCACACCAATGCAATAGTTGAAGGCAAAATGTATTAATAGGTTACAGGAGGCATGAAAGGAGTCTGGTCCATTTACAGCGAGTCAATTCTTTTTCTGTTTATAGATAGACTTTTGCTTAAATCATCTCTTGTCTTTTCCGCCACAGATGTGTCGGATGTAACAGACAGGCTGAAGGAAGAACTGAAAACCGCTGGGTTATTTTCACCCTCGCCTCTACAGATTGGTTCTCTCCACTGTCTTGGCCCTGAAGGTAATCCACGTGGGGTGGAGCCTGGATTTCCAGTCTTTCTGGCAATAAGATAAAGTCCACTGGTCACATTCAGGGAACAAGTCCTCTTCTGTGCAAAGACTCATCAGGCAACATCAGACTTCTCAGGGGTCGCAGGTAGGGATGAAATGAGTCAGGAGCATGAGGTCTAAGTACGAGTGTAACATGTTGCTAGGGTCCCTCCTCCCAGCTCTAACTGACTCTTTTGGAACGTCTTATTTCCAGTTCCACAGATGTGGGCAATGCCTTGTCCAGCTGGTTGCCTGTGAACATTCCTTTGTTCCCTGGAGAGCCACCTTATCTTGTGGTCACCTGGCCTGTCATGCTTAGTTCCTCCCCAGGTGACCAAGCCTAGTCGCCTTCTCCAGAGTCCTTCTCTACTGCAGGGGAAATTCTGGCCTCTCCAGCCCACAGAGTTGTTGCTATATCAGCTACCTTGCCTCTCACTAGAGCTACACACCAGACCTGCATCCCTCTAACTGCAAGAACAGAGATGAGATCCCGGGGTGGCTCACATTGAGCTTTTTATATCAGTGACCACTCTCACATGACTCGGAAAATGTTCTTTTGACTACATTGGTACATTTCCTATACTTTTGAAATCACTGAATTTTAAAGATGCATATGTATATTACATACATCTAAAGACATAAATGCAAAGCTAGGCGCCAGGCATGCTTATAATCCTATAATTTAATTACTCAGGCTTCTTTTATTTTTAGCTCACTTCCATGTTTTTATACACTAGTGCTACAGTGAAAGAATAAAGTTTTGGGCATAGTCATCCATAGCAGAATCGAGAGGTTTGGTTTTTGTCCACACTCACTAAACTGTAAGCAAGCCCTTGGCCTCCTGTCGGTTATGGAGAATTACCCCATGAGAGCGAGAGAGGACTGATTTTCTCCCCCTGCTTCAGAGTTCTTTCCGACCAAACTCGCTGACTTTAGAAGTGACATCTAGACACTGAATTTTCTTCCATTTAAAAATTGGACACAAAGTTCCTTTAAGTGGTGTCAGGATGCGTTAGGTCAAGAATACAGTCGTGGGGTCCATGATAGGAGCGTGGCCAATGGCATTAGGTTGTCACGGCTGCACCTTCAGCTCCCTTCTAGTGTATTCTGGGAACTAGCTTCCAGGTCTTTAAAAGTTATTGCCACGTTCTTTCAAATAACAGTATCGAACGATGGAGACACTGGGTCCTAATTAAGAAGACAGTTAAAAGAATGTCACTACATTTATAAAGTGGCTCGTGTCTTCCTAAGTCTTCGATTTTTATTATCTTGTTGAATCCTCACAAATGTCTTGAGCTGTGACTGGGGAAGACATTGTCATTACCCTTTTGTTGATCATAAGGCTTAATTCAATTTTCATAGTCAAAAAGCCAGTAAGAGGCTAGAGTTTGGCCAGCTAGTTCTTTGCCCAGTGCTCCTGGGGTGCCCAGCATTCCCCACATCTTATAAGGTATATGTGATGGTTAATCCTGATTGATAATTTAAAGGGATTTGGAATCCCCATGGAAACAAATCTCTGGTCATGTCTCTGAGGGATTTTTCAGATTACATTAACTGGAGGTGGAGGACCCACCAAGAATGTGGGCAGCACCATTGTTTGGGCTGGATTTGGGGCTGTATGAAAAGGAGAAAGTTAACTGAGTGCAAGCGTTCGGGTATCTCTGTCTCCATACCGTGGGCAGATGTGACCAGTTTCCCCTTGCTTCTGCTGGCAAACCTTCACTGCCGTAATGGGTGCATCATCTGGAAGTGCAAACCAAGCAAGACTTTCCCTCCTTATGCCTTTTTCCAGGTGTTTTGTTACAGCACGTAGGCAAGTTTCCCATCCTCATCCTGTTATCAGTGTCTTTGAGCCACTGCATCTCCAGTGAACTCTTTCCTGCCAGGTCTCATGTCCTGTATGTATACACTCTGACCATGCTGCTTTTAAAGCATATGAAACTGTCTGTTTTGTTTCCTTGGTCTACATACATCCCTGTCTTCTCTCAGCTTATATTCCCTTCATTTCTTCTCTACACAGCAACCAAACGGTGCTCCCAAAATGCATAGGTGTTCTGTTCCTTCCCAACTTTGTTTGCCTTTACATGAACCCAAAGTTTCCATCCCAGATGTGAATACCTCAAGGCCCACTGAGCTAGCTTCTGCCTCTCTCTGACATCTCCCATCTCCTAACAATGCCTACTTGCTCAGTGTGTCTTCGCTGTATTTGATTTTCTCTCTGTTATGAGTGCTGATCATGCTCACTCTAATTCTCGGCCAACCCAGAGAGCTGCGCCCATCTTCCTGCTGACAATGCCCTTCGTCATCCAGGGTTTTTCTTGAACTCCATGCTTCTTGAATACCCAGTCTGAAGGAGATCCTGTCTGGCTCTTCCATGTTTCCTTGTGTTACTTCATCGCAGTCTCTAAATTATCCTAATATTCGATTTAGTCACTAAACGCATTGCATGTATTTAACTAGTGTTCACATAGCTTGACTGGGACCCTAGTGTGGTGCTATGTGTCTTAGTGACATTGGTCTTCATGATGACCTTCTTATGCATCTTTCAGATGAGGAAATGGGAACATAGAAACATCTTCAAGGTCACTTACTACAGAATGGCATAGCACAATTGTCCTAGCTTTTGGATGAAGGTCTTGTCTAGTCTGCTCAACACTGAATGTCTCTGATCTAGAATAGTGATGAGTACCCAGTAAGCACTCAATATCTGTCAAATGACAAAGACCATGAGTCTGATTCTTATAAGGTTATCCTACATGTACCCCATTATCTATATTCTTCAGGGACCCTTGGTATTACCTCACAGCTGCCCTATCTAATATTTCCTGAGATGGTTTGGTGTCTTTTACTGGGAAAATGTTTGAAATTAAAACTTGCATCCATCTGGACTCCTCACAGCTGCAGCTAACATTAATGTGATGATATATAGTTTCTACAGTACCGCCCATATGGATCTTGTCACAGAGCACGAACACAAGGAAAGAAATTACTCCTAACTCCCTCCAGAGACCAAAGTAGTCACCGCTATCTCCTCATCAGGTTGACATAGTAACTCTCCAGCTGCAGCGGAACCTAGATGACATCAACCACAGGCTAAGAGTTGGCTTGTGTCTGTTATGTCCCAGGGAACTTATCTGCGCACACTCATTTTGGGTAGAGTTGGAGCTTACTGGGAACGCTCAGGTGTGAGATAAGAATTTTTTCAAGTGGGACAAATTAGACTTTTCTTGGCAAACTGGGCAGAACCAAATTAATCAAATAATGATATTATTTCATTTTGTTTTTATGGGGCTCCTAGGGTAGCTCAGAAGTGGAGTATATATCTGGTGCATGTGAAGCCCTGAGTTCAATCCCAGAACAACAAGAACAAATTGCCTTCAGTCTTCCTGTAATTTATTGAGATCTCTAAGACATTGCCAATGACCCACTCGGGTACATTCCCCTTATTCCTCTTGAGCCGACTCAACCATTTCCAGCCGACTCTCTTCCCTACCCTCAGAAGTTGCCTATTCAGTGACTGCTTATAGCATAGATCCGTGGAGCAATTTGGAGATATTTGATATATGTTTCCTCTCTGTATTGCTTGCACCAGTCAGCTCGGAATTATCTGAGTTGTCTCGTGTCCAGGCTATATAGATTTTCTCCTGCTTGTACACTGTAGGGTAGGGATAACTGGAGCAGGAAACCAACCAATCACTGAACACCCTGACTGTGAACCCTGAGCTAGGGAAAGTAACATCTTTATCCCTGAACCTAAGTCCAAAGAAACATGCCCCGATTCTGAAACCAGTGCCAAAGAAACACAGTTTGTCTCTAGAATCAGAGCTGGTAAAAGAAATATGCCCTGGTCCAAAGATAGAGTCAAAAGGATAAAAAGGACCAGTGACAGAAACATAGTTTGGCCGTGAAATCAGAGCCATCTCTGCCCCAACCAACTAAACTAACCAATCCCCGAACATGGAAAACTAACCAATCCCTCTTCTTCTTGGGAAAGCTTTGCCCCTAAGAAGCCTTATGTAAGCCTCTCTGTCTGTTCAGTTAGGAACTGCTGTTTGCCCCTCTCTGGCAGAGGCAGCCACTCTGCTGGATTCCTTCTTCCCAAATAAATCTCTTCCTCAAAATAGTCTTGGGTAATGATCTTCATTCGCTGGAGCATAATAGAAGAATAAAGAAGTCCTGGCTGAAAAACCAGGACTGAGCTGAAAAACCTTGCTGAGACACTCCCTTAGCTGGGATGAGCAAGGCTGAGCAGAACAGAAGAACAGAACAACCTTGCTGGAGTGCTCCCTAAGGGGTGCTCCCCAAGGGGGCTGAGCAAGGCTGAGCAGAAAATGTAACAACTTTTCACTGGAACTGGGTAAGATTGCTACATTTCTGCAGCAGCTTCCCCTTTAGCAGAATGTTAGCGAAAGAGAAGAAGAGGATAGCTCTGCTAGCGTGTTCCTTTAAGGGAACAGAGTAGAGCACAGCTGTAGCAGGGAGACCACACCCCACTGCGCTGGGTGCTTGTAGCCTGGCTTCCCAATAAGTCAAGGCACCTTCTCTCTAGGGCTGAGCTGTCCTATTGCGGCTCCAGCCTCCAGAGCTGTGGCATTGCAGCTCTACCCCTCCAGAGCTGTCCTATTGTGGCTCTAAGTATAGACTGGCTTCCCGGTAAGTGAGGATATCTTTGCAGCTCCACTGCTGTGACACACTCCCCTACCTACACAGCTCCTTAATTTAATTTGGTATCGTTAGGGTTTAAAGGAGTTGCCACTGTCTCTTCAAGATGCTGAGAACAATTAAGTACAATATAAACTTGAGACTCAATCCCAGAAAGTCATAAAGACATTGTAAGGGGGATGTTTAACATATTCAGTGTAGACTGAAGAATGTAGAGAGAAGGTGACAAGGTCTTTTAATTGGTCATTTTACATATATGGGCAAAACTCAGTATGGTAGAGACAATGCTATGTGGTCCTCAAATATCACTTCATTTTCCATTTCCTGAATACAGAGGAACATACACATCTCAGTTTTGTTTTGTTTTTACAAAACAAGTTGGGTTGGAGGAGGTTATGGGGGTAGGCAATGGCTATAAGGCCTTCTTCATCATTTTTCTGTCTATTTATTTGGTCTCCTTCCCCATGGCCACTTGCTATGGCAACTACCTGCCATGTATAAAATGGCAGCCTTGCAAGATAGGAAGAGCTTGGATCCCTGAGTTCTTGGGTGGAAGAGAATATCTAAGACCAGTTTCATGACCTGCATAAACAGTTTTTTTATTTATTTTTGCAGTACTGGGAATAAAACCTAGGGCCACTTGCATGCTAGATAAGTTCTCTACCAACAGACCATACACCCAATCTTTATTTTTCAAAACCTTCTTAAATTTTGAGACTTAGTTGATGGCAGTACTGCCTCACCCTCCTGAGTAGCTATGAATATGAATATATGACTAAGGATGATCATCATAGACTCATAAATTTGAATTCTCGGTCAAATGGCACTATTTGAAAAGATGAGGAGATGTGGCTTTGTTGGAAGAAGTGTGTCACTGGAGATGGGCTTTAAAATTTTCAAAAGCCCAAGCCAGGCCCAGTGACTTGCTCTTCCTTCTGCCTGCAGATTTGGATGTAGCACTCTCAGCTACTTTCCAGCACCATGTCTGCCATGCTTCCTGCCATGAAGACAATGGACTAAACCTCTAAAACTGTAAGCAGGCATCAATTAAATGCTTTCTCTTATTAGAGTTGCCATGGTCATGGTGTCTCTCCACAGCAATAGAACATTGACTAAGATATTATGCCACCAGACTTTGATACACCTGTGTTCTATTAAACTGTGGAGATTGGGGGTTGTTTGTTATGGCAACCAGCATTCATGACTGCAACTGATAACAAAGGCTGAAGAAATGAAAACTGAGACTCCACCATACATTTTTTCCTTTTTCCTTAGGTTCAGCAACTGGTTTCAAGTGACATTATTTCCTGGTATCAGGATTTGCCATATATGCTTAGGGATTGGCTTTGCAGCTCTTTGTTTGAAATTGGCGAGTAGGAAGGAAGAGGTGCTGTAGCATTCTTATCCAGAAGATGTGCCAAGGTCAAGCAGTAGAAGTCGAGATTATATATACTCTTACATATAAGACTATAACAACAGTAATAACCAGACCCCCCTGGTCTCTCACTCTCCAAGCTCCAAGACAACTACCCATAGGTTCCCCTTTTCCATGAGTTTTAATTTCCTACAGTTTCAGTTAACCATGACCAACCCATCAACATATGAAAGAAAGGTGAGTTCAGGACAGTGGTATGTACTTTGAGAGAGCATATCTACATAACTTTTATTAATATAAATATATATGAATTTATACATGCTCTATTTTATTGTTAGTTATTGCTACTCTCTTACCATGCTTAGTCTATAAGTAAAACTTTATGTAGGTACAACATATAGCAAAAAACATAGCATGTATAATGTTAGGTGGCTTCAGGCATCCACTGGGGTTCCTGGAATAGGAAAGGTGGGCAGAAAAGGTGGACAGACTTCATTCACACCCAATTCCCAAGATATCTCCTCCTCATTACTGTTCACAAAGCACAATGTCAGAGACAAACATTAACATGGGGAAATTAATACGAGCCCTAAGAGCGTGCTGGGAGTTTAAATGAGCTCAGAAGTCTCACTGAGGTAAAGATTTTAAATGTGTCTTAAAGCACTAATAAGGTTCTTAGCAAGTAATGGAAATGAACCCACTCCCCATAGCATTGACCTGAAAGTGTGTCTTTGTTGTTTAAATTATGATTACAATGTTCTGGGCTGCATTTTATTAATGAGCTCTAAATGGAAGTGTTTATCTCGGGAGGAAGTACCGTTTCTTCCTCTTGTCCCTGGTGACACACTAAACATATTAATTGACATGAAGCTGATGTTCTAGGAGATAGGAAAGCCCCAGGGCCTTTGTCACATTCACAACGATGGCTAGAGTCATTACAGGCCTGTCAAATCCAGGCAGGAGTCAGGCTACACTCATTTCCCTGTATCCCTGATCACAAGTCTGCATGATTTACCCGTCACTCTGCTTGTGGGAAAGAATGCCCCCTGCATGAGTAGGGGCCTCATGGGGTTCTAGAAAGCCTTCCACTCCTTTCTGTTTTATGAGAAATTTCAGATGGCTTCACCCCTCTGTCTCAGTTAGGGTTTTCTGTAGCTGTGAAAAGACACTATGACCATAGCAGCTTTTACAAGAAAACATTTAATTGGGGTGGCTTGCTTATAGTTTCAGAGGTTCAGTCCATTAGCATCCTGATGGAGAGTATGGCGGTGTACAGGCAGATGTGGTGGTGGAGCTGAGAGCGCTATATCTTGCAGGCAACAGGAAGTCAACTGACTGTCACACTGAGGAAAACTTGAGCAAAACAGACCTCAAAGCCCATCTCCACAGTGACACATTTCCTTCAACAAGGCCATACCTCCTAATAGTGTCCTCCCTTTTGGGTTCATTTTCTTCCAAACCTCTACACTCTCCATCTCCAATTTTATCAGTTAGGGAGCCATTTGAATGAAGAGTCAATCACCTCTTCAAAGCCATGGTAAACTAGAAGTGGGGGTGTAGCTCAGAGGCAGAATACCAGGTTAGCATGCAGAAGGCATGGGTTCAATCACAAGTGCTGCCAAAAAGTAAAATAATCAAGCAAATAAAATGTGTATTTTATTTATAAACTTATTTATTTTCATAGTCTCAATGAAGTAGAAAAGGGTTATTCCTAATATGTAAAGAAAAATATTCAAATTAAGGACAAAACATCAACTATACCAAATAGAGTCACAGAATTCTGGGACCAGAATATGCCTCACTATGTAAAATTGCTTGCTGCCAAGCCTGGGGACTTGAGCTCTATACCTGGAACTGACATGGTGTAAGGAGGGGACCAACTCCCACAGGTTCCACATGTGCATCACAGCATATGCATAGCCCTTGCACACACACACACACACACACACACACACACATAAGTAAATAGAAATAAATAGAGTATGAGCATGTGTGTGTGTGTGTGTGTGTGTGTGTGTGCATGCATGCAAATGCTTGCAGGTGCTGATACACGCCAGAAGAGGGAGCTGGGTTCCCTGGAGCTGGAGGGAAGCATGATGTGGGTGCTCTGACCTGAACCGGGATCTTCAGGAAGAGCCGCAGATGTGTTTAACTGTTGTTCAATCATTCCACTCCCCGACTATTAAAAACGCTTAAAAATTCCTACCTGCCCCCAAAAGTAAGACAGAAACCTGAAAATGTGAAATACCAGTCAATGTCGTAAGTCAACTTTTGTAGCAACTGAAAGAAACTGTGAGCTACAGTATAAATGCCACAAAGAGAAACAGCTCCTGAACTCCAACACGATTAAAAAAATTTCTCCTTTTTACAGTAACACCTAATCATCTGGAGGGGATGAGAACATTAGCATTTTTCAAACACTGCTGGCTACAAAGCAGAGGACATTAACCAACTCCTTAGAAATATTTATCTGAGATCTTAAAAAACTGTTACTATGTATCATAGCTCATAGGGATGAATTCCAAGGAAATAAGTAAGAATATATGTGGAATTAGTGTGAAGGACACTTAGTACAGAATTATTTGAAACAGTAGAATTGGAAAGTTCCCCAAATCTAACAACAGGGAATGGTAAAATAAGCTGGAGTATCCACAGACTCATGTACAAGGTAGCCACGAAATGATGTGTTCTGGAACACCTGCAGACAGAGGGAACCCTTTCTAATGCATGGGTAAGGGATGAGGGAAGGTCGTGAAACATGATAGTTCAGTTTTGAAAGATAAAAGTCAAACAAATATATTTATGTGGAAAATAGTAAAGAACCGATCGTTAAAACATTTAATGATTAGTACTTTTTAAAAATTAAAAATCACATATGGCCAATAAACCTATGGAAGCACGTTTGACTTTATTGTGAGTATAGGGATATAAATCAGCCCACCGCAGATGTGAAGAACCGAGGCTTCTGACGTAAGTATGAGAGGGCATGAGGGCCAACAGAATTCCTCACACACACTGGCAAGCATGTGAACACTTTGGAAAGCAATTAGCATGACCTCAGGAAATTAAATATTCACATACTATATAACCCAGCCACTCTGCTCACAGGTACACTCTTTGCATGTATGAGAGAGCAGGCAGGAAGAGGCTGCAGGTGGGGCTGGGAGGGGGCAGATGAGGCACTCAAGGCCGGACTTGGCCATGTGGCAAGTTTGAGACCAGCCTGGACTACATGGGACTGTCTCAAACAAACAAACAAACAAAAGACGTAGGAATTTATAATAGCAAGACTTTGGGGGGTAACTCAAATGATCTTTGACTGGAGAATAAATGAAGTGTAACTACACAGTGAACTACTACACACCAATTAAATAGATGAGCCACGTGCAGCAACATGAATGAATTGGGGCAATTTACTATTTAGTATAAAATAGTAAATCTTAGAATATCAATTAAAGTATGGAATCCTTTTTAGTTATCAAGAAAATGCCAAGCAAACATGCCACAGGCCTACCTCATGGTCTCTTTCCCCAGGTGTTTCAAGTTGACACCCGAGGTTAGTTATTACAGTATGTAAATACATGCATTTAAAAAATTCTAAAGAGAGCCACTCTGGACTAGCAATGAGAGGGCAATGGAGCAGGAATGTTAATTGTCATCCATGCATCTGTGCTCCAAAGTCAAGAAGTGGGGCAGGGGAAGAAGGCGGGGAACTTTGGTTGGGTTTCTTGTCTGTTGCTCTCATGAAACAGCTGAGGGGCGGGAAGGGTTCACTTGGCTTACACTTCCAGGTACCAGTCCATCACTGAGGGAAGTCAAGATAGAATGTGAAACAGACACTGGAGAGATGCTGCTTGCTGGTTTGCTTGTAGGCTCATGCTCAGCTATCTTTGCTATACAGTTCAGGACCATTTGCCTAGGGATGGTACCACCCATAGTGGGCTGGGACCTCCTGCACCAATTAATAACCAAGAGACTCCCCCACAGATATTCCCACAGGCTGATATGACCTAGGCAACTTCTCAATTGAGGATTCTCCTCTCAGATGATTCTAGGCTATGCCAAGTTGATAATGAAGGCCAACCAGGACAGCTCCTAAGCCCTTTTAAAGTAGTAGTTCAAGCACAGGTCCTGCCTGCCGGGACCTCTTAGAGCCTCACCAAAATAGAATGAACCATGGCCTATTCTTTATAGCCACTCTCTTACCCCACATGGAAATGCCAGAGGCACCTTGGGTATGAGTTCCTCTTAGAAGACACATCCATTCATTCTTCAAATTAGAATCTTGATCTACAAAACATAACCCGTACCAATGACAAGTTAGCCATCTCTCAGAGGGAGACTTGACTGTGTTTTGCTTATTCCAAATGCTTCACAAGATGCAGAAGCTTTTGATTTGAGGTGTGGGCACTCTGTTTCCAGGGACTTATTTCCAGGTGATCCGCCCAGCTAGGATTAGAAGCCCTTGGGTGATTTGCACTCCTTGGAAATGCAAGGAGAGTTCTTAGAGGCAGGGCATTTCCCAGACTTGGAGGTTCTAGAAACAGAATGAAGGAGACATACGTAGGATGTCACTAAGGGAGTTTGAACCTTATGACCTTGAAGGTCTCTTCCGACTCAGTGGGGGAGCCCAGGTTTTATTCCCTTGGATAAGGCTATTAGAGCAGTGCCCTGCCTGTTGGGTTAAGTGGCAATTTAATTCTGCCTATTACCTTGCAGCAACTTTGTCATAAGTTAATAGTCTGTCCATTAACTTAGATTACAACACTAATTAGGTACCTGGCATATGGATATTTATGAGCCTTGAAAGAGTCTAAGAAGTCATAAGGCCCAAAATATTGTATGAGTATCCCCCTTTCCCTATTAATGAATCCCAGGTTCACAGAGATAAAGAAGAGAGAAGTATGCTTGGAATTCTTCGTGTCTGTGATTATTTCCCAAGATAACAAATATCTTTAACTGATCTTGATAGCCAGAGAAAATTTCATTCAATCTATTTCATAAGGCTCATTAGATAATTTGTTAGGATTCCAGACTCCTGAGGATGACCTTGTGATGTGAGTGGCTGATCTGGAAACATTACTCACTGAAGTTAAATGTAGGAAGAGCTTTGGGTATTTTATATATTGCCTGTTAAAGAGAAAGTTCATATCGATAGTCTTATTTTTAATTTATTCGGTTTATTGCTATGTACAAACTTAAAGACAAATCTCCTAGGATGTGGTAAAAGATACGTTTTCTATTTTAAAAGCTAATTTTGGAATATAGGCTAATTCAATGATTGTCCACTGGGAAGAGGAATGATTTGATCCATAAGAAAATCATGAATTTGTCTCTTTTAGCCACTTGGAAAAATAAGCAAGATTCTAGGGAGAAAGTTTGGATCGCTGGTATTTTATGTCCATTTGAGGTCTATTCTTCTGGGATTTTATAATGCTATCTTCAGCACTGAAATTCAGAGTGGAAGCCACTTTCCTTCTTGTTTCAGTAAACTCACCATGAAGACTCTCTTAGTGACTGACTGTCTCAGTCACTTTTCTGCTACTGTGATAAGACACCATGACCAAGGCAACTTATTTGGGGCTTACAGTTTCAAAGGGTTAGAGTCTATGACCATCATGGCAGGGAGGTACGGTGCTGGATCAGTAGCTGAGAGCTTACATACTGAGGCTCAGTCATGAGACAAAGAGAGAGCTAACTGGGGGTGTTTGGAATCTTTAGAAACCTCACAACCCACTCACAGTGACATGCCTCCTCCAACAAGGCCACACCTCCTAATCTTTCCCAAACAGTTCTATCCACTGGGAACCAAGCATTTAACTCCATGAGCCTATGGGAGGCATTCTCCTTCAAACCACTATAGTCACTGATATAAAGACAAGGTCCAGAGACTTGAAGCTGATTGTAAACAGGACAAAATGGATGTAGAAACAGAGTCTTGGAGGTGAGTCATCTAGGAATCCAATGACAGTCAACCTCTGTATAACCAGAGCAGGTAGGCCAAGACAAGGTATTCCTGGGAGCCAATGATCAGCCTTGGAAATCAGGCAAGACTTAGCTAGAAGGTTCAAAATGATATATGAGAGGTGGAGTCAAGAAATGCTTTGAAGGAGCAAAATGGAGTAATGAACTACTTTGAGATTTCTTGCTGCTTCAGCAGGGGACAAAATATGGAATAATTACATGTATCCAGGCAACCAAACACATGCTTTAAAGCTAGTTTTAACAGTACAATAGCATCCTCTTATCCATGACGAGCATGTTCCAAGACCCTTAGGTGATGCCTGGAACCTAACAGTGTTGAGCTCTCTATATACTTGATGAGCCCTGCCCCATAGACCCTGTAGTGTTGTCCCATAGGGTCAGAGTTAGTATTTCCTCTCACACTTAATGACCTTGCTGCCCCCTTTGAATTACTATCCCAGTGCTTTGGAGCCATTATCATGTAAAATAAGGATACCTTAACACAAATACCGGGACATAGAAATAATTGACCTGGTGTCTTGTTAACCAAGATTACTGCTGAGTAATGGTGAGTGGGTAATGTATATACATCATGGATACATGGGACAGAAGATCACTTCTTGGGTGAGATGGAATGGGAAAATATGAGTTCTCAAAGTAGCACATGTTTAAAGACTGAGTTGTGGCTTTCCAGAGTGTTTTTTGGATGGCAGTTGACCATAGGTAATTGAAACCACAGAAGATGAGCGTTCGTAACAGGGAAAACCACAGTGGTACGCCACGTTCTTTAAAGCGTTTGGAATGATTTTATTTTCACATTGCTTCTGAGATCCCCAATATAACTAGTGAGATAACAAATGATACTTTGTAGGGTAGACTTAGGGTATACATTGTAAAGTACTAAAACAATTAATGATTACTGACTAGATTAGGAACAAATGTTCAGTTTTTTCTGGAGTCCCAAGCCCATTGACCCCTCTGGAATAGTGGATCAGAGAGACTTTCACAGAGGAGCAGCCGGAGGGAAGTGACAGCTAGAAGGGAGGACTCCTGTCCCCCACTGATTCCATTGGCAGTACAGGTGTGTCGTGGTAACTGAGTCCAATTAAAATGAAAAATGGCAGGATGCAAAAATATCTACTCTTCATATCAGAATGAAAAGAACACTTGAGAAATGGCTGTTCTGGCTGGTTTTATCTCAGCTTCATACAAGCTAGAGTCGTCAGAGGAAGGAAGCTCAATTGAGAAAATAACTTTGTAAAGTTGGGCTGTAGGCAAGACTATGGGCATTTTCTTAACTAGTGATTGATAAGGGAGAGGCCAGCCCGTTGTGGGTGGGGCCACCCCTGTGCTCATGGTCCTGGGTTCTATAAGAAAGCAGACTGAGCAAGGCATGGGGAGCAAGTCAGTAAGCAGCACCTCTCCTGGCCTCTGCATCAGCTCCTGCCTCCAAGTTCCTGCCCTGTTTGAGTTCCTGTCCTGGCTTCCTTCAGTGATGGACTATGATGTGGAAGTGTAAGCCAAATAAACCCTTGCCTCCCCAACCTGCTTTTGGTCATGGTGTTTCATCATAGCAATACTAACCCTAACTAAGACAATTATTCTTGAACTTTACATGTTAGCCACTTTAGGAAGCAGGTTTGCCTGGATTCTGCAGACAAGCTTAGAATTTGTCATAAGTCTTGTGCAAAATCCATGTGAGAATGTAGAAGATAAATGTCAAACATAAGCTATCTTGGACTGGCAAGATGGCTCAGGGTTGAGTGTGCTCAGGTTTGGGTGAGAGAGGCACCATGTAAGCTCGACAAGGACCTTAGTTTAATTCATGGGACCCAGGTAAGGGTGGACTCATAGAACCAGCACAGAGCTGTCCCTGACCTCCACACACATGCACCCACATGTGCACACCCTCCCGTGCATACATCATGATTTAGAACATTTAAAAAGATGTTTGACATAGAAACAATTAGTTAAAAATGCAACATGTTCTAGCTGGTCTATGTATCTATATATTCCTAATCTATCTGTGTCTGTCTGTCCATCTATCTATCCATCATCTATCTATGTATCTATCATCTATCTATCTATCTATCTATCTATCTATCT
>LOEQ01001449.1:209806-231413 GCA_001685075.1 Bramus lutescens
TTAATTGGGGTGGCTTACAGTTTCAGAGGTTTAGTCCATTATCATCATGGCAGGACAGGGTGGCATGCAGACAGTTATGGTTCTGAACAGGGTGCTGAGAGTTCTACATTTTGATCCACAAGCACTAGGAAATGAACTGTGTCACTGGGCATAACTTGAGCATAGGAGGCCTCAAAGCTCATCCCCACAGTGACACACTTCCTCCAACAAGGCCACCCTCCCACAGAGTCATGCCTCCTAATTGTGCCCCTCTTTATGGGGTCATTTTCTTTCAAACCACCTCAGAAGTGTCTGGGAAGGAAGGGGTTGCCTCTTTCTCTGTGCTAAAGTCCTTTAAAAGTTACAGGAGCCCATCGGTTTTGACTAACCTCCCATATTGGGCCCCAGCAGGTAGGCTAAACAACAAAATGGCACCTCTCTTGTTAAAGTTCCTTCTCACGAAGGGGGACACACACTTTAACCCGACTTCCTGAGAAATCAAGACTAGAGAGAAAACAGACAAATTTCTCAGCAGGTCAGTTTCGTTCCCTGCTTTTATACAAAACTATCCTGATCCCAAGCTTTTTCTAATGTCTGTCTCCCTGTCCTTGTCACTCTGAGGGCTCCCAGAGCTCTCTCTGTATCTGGATCCAGATGGGGTGCTACATACCTGTGAGCCCCACACTCAAGAAGCAAAGGCAAGAGGACCAGGAATTCAAGGTCGCCTTGTCAAAAAAGAAAGAAATGACCAATCTGATTTTTGGGTTTTTTTTTCTGCTTTCTTCATACTCCACCCCCATTTTTTCTATAAAATCAGTCACCCCGCGCAGCTTACTGCAACACCTATTTTGTGGGATGAAGGGTAGCCTGACTTTAGAGTAGAAAACAAAGCCAGTTAAGGTCTTGAAACAAAACTGTCATAATTTTGTCCTTTGACAAATCTCAATAGCGGACTTGCATCTGGATTTTAGAGCTATGACCCATTGCCATGACAACCCTTGACTGTGTCATGATTTGTCCCAAGTCAGCACTGGAGTGCTCTTCAAAGGGAAACACATTTACATGAAGCAATTTATCTTTCATCTCATATCAAAGAAACCAAGCAGACTATCATTGCCCAGTGAGTCTTTAATTGGAGAAGCAATTTTTTCTTTTAGCCTCTGCTCACTCTCAAAACAGAATTCATCTTGTTTACAGGACCTACATGAAAGGCAAGGCCCTCTGCCACATGAAGAGAAGCCTACTACCTCAGCAGAAAACCCCTCAGAAGAGTTCAGACTCAGGCTGACAGACGGGGTGGCTGCCTTTCCAAGGGCTTCATTGAATGCAAAGGCCAGCGGGAAAGGGCCAATCCTACTCCCCGCTAATTTGAGAATCTCAGGTACACTCTCTAACATTGAAGCTTGGTGTTAAGAGTTTGGGCCAGAAATGCCACCCCTCCCCACAATGCTCATGTTTTTGAACACTTGGTCCCCAGCTCACTATGCTGTTGGAGGGGATTGGATTGCAAAACTTTTCAGAGTTAGGGCCTTGGGTCTGGGAAGACGACTCAGTGGATAAAGCACTTGCCACCCAAGTGTAAGGACCAACATCTGGATCTCCAGCACTCATATAAATGCCAGGCAAGCATGGGGACCTGCCCATCATTTCATTGTTTGGTACATCTGCACGCCATGTGAGCCCACATACATGTAAACACTCACAGGTGCATGCATCTGCCTGCCTGCATGCACACACAGTGGCACGCACACACTCCACTCACACATATGTGCATCTACATCACACACAGACATATGCAAAAAAGGAGCAGTGAAGCCTCATGCAAAAATAGGTCACTGGGTATGTGCTTTGAGATTGCAGCTCAGGGACTGAAGAGATGGCTCATCCGGTGAAGGTGCTTGCCACCAAGCCTGATGGTAGAAGAAGAAAGAACCGAATTCCCAAAGTTGTCCCGACCTCCACACATGCACAGGCACATAACAGGCTCTGATAATATTTTCTTTAATGTAGAGAGTTATAGCCCTGTTCTAGTTCTAGCTTGACGTCCATCCTCCCTGATTCACCAAAATGTGAGCAGGGCCCCTCATACTCGTGCGTCCGTGGAGCCACCTGCTCTCTGTTTTGCCTTCCTTCCCTCTCCTCCACATGTGATGGATGACTGTTACTCCCTCAAACCACGTGGAGAGAGCAGGATAGATCTCTCTCCCTTTTTTTCTCTCATGTTTGTTTTCACAGTGGAAACAAAAGTGACGGATAGGCCTGATGTTCGCATTGTGTTCTTGACTTGATCTTTAGTAGAAGCCTCTCCAGTTCCTAATGCTTTCACGTCATAGCTAGGGTTGCACATATATTATAAGGGAAGAAGGGCTGAGGTGGATTATTTGTATTCATGGTGTCAGTGAGAGCCGACTGATGGGGCACCTTAGAGTACCTCCTCTCCTGCCAGGATTAGTACCGTTTTTAGTGGGGAAATTGTGAGTGTTTTTTTTTTCTTCTCCTCTCTTTTCTATGCCATAATATGTGTCAGTGAATAAGACTGCTGTGCAGGAATTTGGGGTGCTGCTCAGCAAAGACATAAGCACAGACCAACTGGAGGGGGTTTCATCCATGGCATGGGATCCACGCTGAGACTAGCACTGCCTGGCTTTCCTACAAGAATTTTTAAAATTTTTTGACTAGATTTTTGCATTTTTTATATGCAAATGTTTTGTCTCTGTGTGCTTATTTGCACCACCTGTACAATTGGTGTCCAAATAGGAAATTGAACCCCCTGAAACTGGAGCTATGGATGGTTGTAAACCACCTTGTGTGTGTGCAGGGAATCGAACCCTAGTCCTCTGCAAGAGCAGCAGGTACTCTTAACCACTGCGCCATGTCTCCAGCCCCTTCTGCATGGCTCTTAAAGGTCTTGAGCCTCTGACCTTATGCTGATTCACAGAATAATGTTTGTCTGTTCTTGCCCTCTCCCTTAGCTAGTAACTTTTCCTGCTATGCCCATTTTGACTCAAAAGGAAATTTTTAATAGGGCAAAAATCATCAACTGACCTCACTGTGAAGTAAATGTAGTCAGAGAGGCCTGAAAGTACCCTCCAGTCAGAGGACAGAAAAGAGCTACAACAGGCAGGGCTGGCAGAAATGGGGAAATGCCTCTTATTTATCCACAGTCACATCACAGAAAGAACCAGTCCATTGGAAAGATTAAACTGGTGCTGGAATGGAGTGGGGACAAAGACCACCATGATAAATACTAACAGCCACATTTCTGTGGTTCTGAGCTGGGAGGCACATCAGTTAATCAAGGTTTCCGTTCTCTTGGGGATGGTGGGAAGATGCCTGGCTAGTTCAACTGTATTGAACGTCTTTTCTTGAAACCATTGTGCCAGGGCACTCAGTTGCTTAAGATACAAGAGTTACTTTGGAGGTAGAGAAATCAGTGTTTCACCTGGTTGCATCAGGCACCAGAGCGGGCTTTCCCTAGCAAAGCTGGATCCTGAGTAGTAACATTGTTGTGTGCCTACTACTATCTGTGTGATACAGTCTACACATCAAACCTCGTGACTCCTCCCAGCCAGCTGACAGCTTCATCTCACCCTGGTGGGGCGTGGGTAAGCCTCAGTTCATCACAACTAACATTTGGCCCAATTAGTCCGAAGTCAGTAGGCTGCTCTGGTATACTAATTCAGTGAACTCTTAATCACCAAAATAGCAGAACTCATCCATTCATTCTAGAAACATCTGCTGAAATTCTACTGAATACGGGATGCTATAACTTGCCTTTGAGAGCTCACCTTTTGCCAAGGAAGACAAACCCAGACAATAGAACAAATGAGCATGTCAGGGAGAGCCATAGGTATCCCTAGAGAATCTTCCAATTCACTCAGGGACCTGTATCGGGAAAGATGAGCGAGTTAGTGGACAAAGCATTAGGGATGGTACATGTATGATGTGTGAAGGGTGTACACAGTGTGTATGTGAAGCATATGTGTCTATGTCTTTAAGGTAGTGTGTGTTATGTAAAGTGTGGGCATTTATGTGTTTTTCTGAGGCATATCTGTGTTTTATGTGTTTGTTATATAAGGTCCATGTATTTGTCTGAATTGTTTATGTGGGGTATATGTAAGGTCTGTGTTTATGTTTTCCTGAAGTGTATGTGTATGTGAGGTATGTGTTTCTCTGAGGGGGTATGTGGGTATGTATATATGTGGTATGTGTATATGTGTGATATGTATGTGCTTCTCTGGTGTGTATGTGTGGGTATGTATGTGGTCTGTGTATCAGTGGATGACATCTACAGATGCATACAGCCATTGTAGGAAGTGTCAACATGAGGGTGGGAGAAATAAGCAGGTCACTATGGAGAAGCAGGCTATATTGAGATGCTAGCTTTCTCGGGGACCAGCCTCCCTCAGATGAAGAGGGGGACATTTTTTATCTCTGATCGTAAGAGCCCTCCTGGAGTAAGACAGGAAGTAGAGTAAGTTCTGGATATGGAAAGAGGACTGCAAAGCTGAGTCAAGCAAAAAGGTTGAAGAAGATGTTGGGTTACTCAGCCTCTGGCAGCCCAGGTAGAGAAAGCATGCCAACACTGCCCTTGCAGCAAATGTGACTCCGGGGGAAACTTAAGGAAGTCCTAGGGAACAGTTGGTCTTCCAGGTAGCTTTGGTGAGTGTCTTAAGTGCAAATCCTGCTCCCTGCACCTGTTGACTGGGGGATCTGGGGCAGCTAATGAGAAAACAAAGGCAGCCGGTTACTATTAGAGTGTATTCTCCAATGTGTGTGTGTGTGTGTTTATTAGCTATTACTAGAGTGTGTTCTCCAATGTGTGTGTTTGTTTATTAGTTGTTATTAGAGTGTGTTCTCCAATGTGTGTGTGTTATTTTTAGTTATTATTAGATTGTGCTCTCCAATGTGTGTATTTATTAGTTACTATTAGAGTGTGTTCTCCAATGTGTGTGGTGTGTGTGTGTGTGTGAGTGTGTGTGTGTGTGTGTGTCAGAAACTAAACCCACAGTGCTGGTGTTGGGTGGCAAGGCTCATAAGGGGTGGTTGGGTCACCTCTCATGGGATGGTTGTTGAGCTTCAATATCAGCCTAGTTGGTCTAGAATCACCGAGGAGGCCTACCTAGCTCTAGGCATGTCTAAGAGGGGATTTCCAGAGATTAGCTGAAGGAAAAGGACCCACTTTGAATGTGGATGGCACCATTCCATGAGCAGCTAGTGTGTGTGTGCTGGTTCTACTTGGGTCTGTATTCAGCTTTTAGGTGGTTAAGTCAGGGTCTCAGCAGACTACAACCTTCCTTAGACAATACACAGAGTGACACAGAGGAAATAGGCCCTCAGCAAAGGAACACAATAGATGAACTGTCCCCTAAATGGACACCTTAATGTCTTGATTTGAATTCTTTCTGTCTGGGTTTAATGTATAATCTGAGAGCAAATATCAAACGAACAAACATTGCAAGAGGTCTCTAGTGGTCTCCATGGGTGGGACAACAGTCTTAAGGCACCAGAGATCTGGCTTAGCAGCTAAGAGTACTTATTGCTCTTTCAGAGGACCTGGGATCAGTTTTCCCAATCCACTTGGCAGCCTGCAACTCCAATTCCAGGGGATCTGATGCCCTCTTCTGGCCTCCAAAGACACCACATACATGTGCTGCACATTCATGCATGCAGGCACTTTTAATCAACACGGACTTAAACATAGTTAACTTAAAATTCAATTTCTAGCCCAGTGGCACATTTTAAGTTTTAATATATTTTAAAACATAGTCTGAGTCCACTGTTCCTCACACACAAGAAATTAAATAGCCTGAGACTAGTATTCTGGCTTTTCTGAGTAATGAGATTTGAAGTAGTTCATGCTGAGCCTGAATAAGAATAATACTGTTCCATCTAAGAGATGCTTAATACAGATTTCCCTAAGAAAAATGGGATTTTTTTCCTGAATAAGCTATTTGAGTAGTTACTTTAAAGAAATATAGGGAACAGTGCTTCCTGGAATAAGACTTTGAAATGGCAAAATACTGTGGGAATTTTGATATTCTTTGGGAAAAAAAGGCAATTTATTCCCAGAAAAGGGATCAGTTCAGTGCCTTCTGTAAGCAGGCTGCTCTCTCTAATTGCGAAGGCTGTGCCATTTTAAGAAGAGTTGCATGGCTTTATCATGGGACGCGAGTGACTGTCCCTTTACCAGAGCATTGGACTGGGTTTGGAAGAGAGACTGGCATTTCAGGTAGGCTGGGTGAGCACCTACCCTGGACCAGGTTATAAATGTAACCAAGACTGGCAAGAGAGTGTGTTTGGTACCTACTGCAGCAAATTATCCACACATTTAGCAAGTTATAGCTATAAACCCTTGTTGTCTTGTGCTGTTTCTGAGGGTCAGGAATCTGGTTGGTGCTTCTATCAGCATTTCTCTTGATGCTGAGGTCAAGATATTGCTGTAGAGCAGAGTCGACATTATCTAGAGGTTTTCTGGGGTCCAGAAGGTTCGTCTCATAGTCACCGGTTATTCGGGCGGATGTTAGTTGCTTTGGTTAAGATATAGTTTGCCTCCCAAGTGTACATGCTCTGGAAGCGCAGTCCCCAGCATAAAGCATGGTTTGGCAGCAGATTTTTTGAGAACAGAGCCCAGTGGAAGTGAAATAGACCCCAGGGCATATTTTCTCACAGATTCATGTTCCCTCTCTGGAGGGACCTGTGCTTTCTTGGTCCTTCTCACACGCATGCTTTCCGTCACGCACCTACTTATGAACTACATTGTGACAGTAGCCCCGGCACCCTTGCCAGACCCCAGTGCTGTGTTCTTCCGATTTTCCACTCGCTGGAATAGTGAGTCAATGCTTGGCTGTTTGTTTCAGTTGCCATCTGTGATACTAGCTTTAAATACTAACTTGCCACAACTTAGAATCACCTGGCAAGACAGTCCTTATCAAGCTGGTCAGTGGGCATGTCTAGTGTCCTGATTGTTAATTGACATGGGAAGATCTAAGCCATCGTGGGCGGCACCATCCTCTAGGCAGGAGGCCTGCCATGTAGAAGAATGAAGAATGCCAACTAAGCAGCAGAAATGCAGGCGGCACTGGAGATTTCATTTCTCTCTGCTCTTGATTGAGGATGTGCCTAGCTTCTTACTTGGTTTCCTGAAAGTGATAGGCTATAACCTGGAATTGTAGACTGAATAAGACCTTCCTCTTCTATATTACTTTTTAGTCAAGACATTTCACTACAGTAACAACATCCTAATGGATATGAGGTGGTATTTCATTGTGAATGTGACTGGAATTTCCCCAATGTTTAGTGATAGTAAATATTTTTTTAATGTACTTTATGGCCATTTGCGAATCTTCTTTGGAGAAATGTCTAAGTCCTTTGCCTACTTTCTGCCTTTTAATCATGTTGAGTTGAAGGAATTCTGTGTGAATCAGAGGCATTAACCTCTTACAGGGCTTCTGAAAGTATATCATTCCATAGGTTTCCCTCTCTTGCCTGTGCCCCGTGAAGCATAGAAATCCACGCATGTCACCTTCCTAAAGGAAATATACCTGTTCCCACCTACACATGTATCTAATCTAGTTTAGTAAATACCAATTTTGCTGTGGGTCATGGTACAAAAACTGAAATAGATAAGAGCCTTGCATAAATAAAATCAAGGCAGTGTAATTTTTTGTAAAGGAAGATGGTCCTCCCCCCATTTCTCCCCTCCTTCCTCCTCTTCTTCTCGCGGGTCCTCACACTCACTGAGCGAGCTTTACCACGGAACTGTGTCCCTAACCCTTAGATGTTCTTTTGTTTATTTCAAGGAAGAGCCATAGAAGTTATTTCTTGTTTTAAAATGAAAAAGAAATGAGCAGCAGGTTTCACTCATCCTGTGCTGCTAGGCAAACTGGTTCTCTCTCCGGTTTCCATTTGACCAAAGACAGGCAAAGACAGAAAATAAATAAAGGTGGGTGAGACAGGCGCAGAGAGCTGTTTGTGCTGGCCCTCAGCTCCCTTCTCAATGGGAATTCAGCCAGCTCCCAGCAGACCCGACGCCCTCGCGATGAAGGACAGGAGACCTCTGAGTTCAAGCATCTTAGCCTCCTTTCAAACAATTAGTGTATAAAACTCGGAAGCAAGAACAAGCCTTCCCCAGCTCCTCTTCTTTTTAGGTGCAATCGGTTACAAGCCTCATTTTTATTATTTCCCAACAATTTGTTGTTTCCTGGCCTCTAGATGGTACAGTGGTTTGAAACATGATCTGCTTTCCCTGTGGGGACTGTGATTATTTCAACACACCCCACTGAGGTGCCATTTGGTGCCTTTGTAGACAGGCTTTCCCTGGAATGGCAGCTGTTTGCCCCAGGCTGTTCCCTAAGGGCAATCCTAGAGTCAGGGGGGAGCCAGCTGTGATACAGGCTCTGCTCCATAAGACCCAAACCTGTTTGCACCTCTTGGAAGATTCATATTTCAAAGACAAGGCTTTCTGTCCTGTTAGGTGGTTCACCCTCCCTCTCAGACTCGCCTCAATCCACCTTTCCTGTCCCGCTTGGGAATGAACCACCTATAGAGCTCACAGGGGACAATAGCAGCAATGCTACACTGTGGGCATGTGTTGTTTGCACAGGCTACACACGGTACCATTGTATTCCACCACTGTCCAGGAACCATAGCAACCCAAGTTTACCAGAGTCAGTTCTACTACCATTTGTAGGCGGAGATTGTGAAAGGAGGCTCCCGGGCCAAGGAGGTCTAGGAACTTGCAAAGCTAGAACTTGGTTGTTCTGAGTCAAAGCTAAAAGGAAGCAGGAGAATAAGAGAACGCTACAGGGTGTCATTTACCCACAGGGAGAGAGCAAAGCATCAAAACCCAGTCCTCTTGTGAAAACAAAGACCACTTGTCACAAGGTCTTAAGATAATGGCCTACTTTCTTCATTCCATCCTGTGTGCAATTGATAAAAGGGCTTCCAGGGCAGGACTGTGTTTCCGAGATCCTGTATTGTGCACACAAGATCCTATATTGGTGCACACAAGATCTCAAGCCATCCCTCCTCAGATTCATTGCTTTCTACGTGGCACATTCTCCTTTTCTCTTAATAGACAGACACTTCTTTGTTTCTCCTGGCAATTAGCAAATATTTGAACGGTTCAGAAAGTATTTGGTCAGTCGTATCTCCTACCTATATGGCCGCCAGATTTACAAATAAAAATACAGAACGTCCAGTTAAATCCAAATTTCAGATAAAGTGAAAGAATTCTTAGTAAGAGTGTGTTCTAAATATTTACATTTTAAAAGGTGACTTTATTCAAGAAAATTAAGAATAGAAAATGTCCTGGGGTATTTTGACTATTGTAACAATGTTATAGAGGAAGGCAGATAATAGTCTTTAGATTTGGTTCCAAGAAATCCTTTTTGCTAAAAATGAACAAACAAACAAATAAGAAACTTTTTGTCATTTTAGTTATGATAAAGTGGCCCTAAGTTTCTGATAATTAAGCTGAAATTGAAACTCTGATTTTGTGAATTCAGGTTACAGCTTATTAACGATGATCTCTTATACCTCTGAATTAATTGGCTATTGGATTAGGAGGAGGGCAGTTAATTCATCAAGAGAACGTTAATTTCATTGTTGAAACATCTGGCATCTGGTTCTTGTACTGTGCTCCAGATTCACCTATGCTAAGATCAAAACTTACCATGCAAAAAGAGAAAGCGAAATATACGGTGTTTACACAATTAACTGAGTTACATGTGATCATCTCTATGGTAACCAGGGCATGCAGAGGGAGGGAGGAGCAAAGGTCTAGTGTGTAATAGGAGGTTTACATATGGAGGTTTAGGAAAGGAAATTTGAAGGCAACTGTGATGTCTCTAATGGAAGATGTGAAAGCAAGCACATCCCCAGAGAAGCCTAGAAACACAGCTCTACCAGGGTTCATTAAGTGGAACCTGCGTTTTCCTTAAACTACAAACCAAGAAAAGTTCAGAGGACGCAGGCAGAGCATAGGTGGTAGCCATAAGATGGGAGAATGGCTTTAAAGCCTGGTGTTGTATTGTATGCCATGTCCAGAGCTCCATTGTATTCATTCACATTGTATTAGGGCAGTGTCCATACGGGTACAGTAGCCATGTAGTGTTGCTACCCAGATGTTCTAATTATCTGTAATTGCTAATCTGACCCAGCCTAGAATCACCTGAGAAATCACAGTTGAGGGATTGCAGATCAAACTGGCCTGTAGGCATGTCTGTGGGCTGTCGTATTGATTATTGGTTGATATCAAAGGGTTTCGTTCACTGTGGGTGGCACCATGCCTAGCAGGTGTTCCTGGGTTATAAAAGAAAGCACGGGCCTGTGAGCGAATCATCCAACAGCATTTCTTTCATGGTTCCTGGTTTCCGAGTCCTGCCTTGACTTCCCTCAGTGATGGACTTGACCTGGAAGGTGGGAGATGAAAAACCCCTCCTCCTCGAGCTGCTGTTTGTCAAAGTATTTTATGAGCAGTAAGGAAAGTGGAGCATCCCCCTTCTACCTTCTACAGTATTAGATCTGCTTCACTCCAGGTTAGGGAAGCACAGCAGGCAAACTCCCCTTTGGGGAAGCAAATCAATGAGTTGTTGCAGCCATGGAGACGGAGAGGTCTAGGAGTGGGGCCACCAACACAGCCGCAGAGATCCATTGATTAATCAAGTCAACAAGCATTCAGTCCGGAGAGTCTGGACTGAAATTTGTTTCTCTAAAAACAAACTACCACCACCAACAACAAAAATAAACAAAGTAAAAATCACTGCTATGGGGGAAGGACCATATTTGAGTGAGGAGAGGCCAAGAGTCAAACTATTTATTTGGTACCAAACAGTTCTTGGGCCCTGTGTGCCAGGCTTTACTATAGACACTGGGGTATATTACTAAGCAAAACATGTAATAATCCTGTGGCATGGTGCATATAATACAGCTATGGATGAGAGTCTTAGTAAATTGGTAATTAATTCCATATTTGGAGGCAAGACTGTTAGGATAAAGAAAGCTGGGGGTTAACTGGAGAAGAAGGGTTTCAAGTTTAAGTGATGTCCACAGAAGCTTCACTGAGAAGTGGATGTTTGAAAGACCCAAGGAAACCAGGGAGGAAATGTCAGCTTTCCTGGGCTACCACCGGTGCTTTGAAACAGGTATTAACCAGAAATGTTGGTGAGTTCTATCAGGGTCACCGTGTGATATGAGAAAAATCCTTGCCCGTTCTTGGGACCCCGTCTCACTATTTAAAGAATTTAAGAATGACCTCCAACAGGAACTCAAGGACGATTTTATTAGCATTTGAGAGAACTGCGCCTTGGTGGGCAAGATGCAAACCTTGGCAGCTACCTGGAGGAGGAGAGAAAGAAACTAAGCCATGTCATGTGAGTCGGCCACAGGCTGCAAGAACTGCCATGGGAGAGAGTGGAAGCTCCCGGTATCAGAGGAGAGCATGCCTAGGCTCTGGCCAGCACCCAAAAAACAGACCCCCCCCAAAAGCAAAAGTTTCTTACATATTTCCGTAGGCAGGGACTGCACTAGAAAGTGGGAATTCTGAAAGGAAAAGTACAGAATCACATTAAAGGGTGAATTATTCTAATTATTCCTTCTATCCTTTTAGCTCTACTGAAGGTGAACCTGCCTTCCTGATGGATGGTCCTTTGGTCAGGTGATTGGCTCACCCAACTCAATTAGCTATTTAAGGGAGACATTGGCTTATCTGCCACCAGAGGTAGCTTCCTTTTGGCTAGAAGGTAAGAGAGGCTGGCTCTTAACTGGCTATCAGCGCTACTTGAACACAGGTATGGCCAATCAGTTTCTCTTGATTCCAGATTTTGCAACCTAGGCAAACTAACCCTGCCATTTCTTTTTCCCTCTTCCATTAAGTCGACATTAATGGAGGCCATTGTTTTATACTAAATGTTTTCACAGTACCCACAACAGGCCCTGCTAACTTCAAAATGGCATCCCTCAGGCTAAGTTGAAACTAAGCTGCTTACCTGACCCCATAAGAAATCAGGACTAGCGATAAGGGTCAAATTTTCCAACCGGCTGGTTTCAGTTGGCAAGGTGGGCTGAGAATGAAACTCCCTGTTCCTTAACCTTCGCACACACTCAAGGTGACCTGTGGAAGCTACCCGTGGCTCTAGTCCTCATTCAGTTGGCCTAGGCAATATGACATGAGCTCAAAGGCAGTACATTGAGGTTATGTCTCAAAGATGGATCAAGAAAGAGGTAATCTGGAGCAACTAGATGCTGATAAATCTTACTGCCTTATATTTCTCTCTATTGTCATCATGGAAGAAAAGTAACTTTGAAATGGTCAATCTGCCTTTTGCTTTGTTTATACTTTTGTCATTTTGTTTCGCCTATAAACCAGCTTCAAAAGCAACAGCAAAACCACTCAAAACATAGCTCTAAACCAGCTCCCCTTTGCTTAGCAACTCACATGTATTCTGTAGTACAGAATGGGGTGTGACTTCATTCTAGCATAAACATAAAACCAATTGTGATTCTTAAACCACATTAATTTTTTTCTCTTTTCTTTGCAGTGCTGGGGATCAAGCCCAAGACTTTGAACTTGCTAGCTAGTGTTTCACACCCACACTATGTCCAACTTTCTAAACTACTGTGGTTTTGTCCAGAGACTCCCCCAAAAGGTATAGGAAAGTAAATCTGGAGCTGCTGATGGCAACACCTCCATTCTTTGGAAAAATGAAGTGGACACATGGGAATTCTGGGGCCAAGTCTACTTCTCTTACAATTCAATAGCTCTGTATTTTCCATCTTTTGGTTAATTTGGTCAAGTGTCTTTGACTTTCAAAGGAGATGATGATCCCAGGAAGAGAACTTCCAGCTATTCAGGAACAGAGGGCAGAGATGCTAATAGCATTTACTGGAGATATGCCCATTAGTGTTCTTATGCCAATAAACTCTCTATACTCTGGGTCCTGGTCAAATACCTTCTATTCACTACGTGCCTGCTAAGTCTACCTGACTCAATTACTATTAATGTGCTTTTTCATGTTTTTTTCTTTTTTAAAGATGATAAGGCTGACTTCATTCAAGACAAGCCATGGCAACAGATACAGGAACACTACAATGGGGTCTCAAAGAAGGGCTCTGACCCCTCCTTCCCCTTCCCTTGCAGACAATCCAATCCCATGGCTTATTTCTACAGACATCTCTTCTTTAGTAGCTAGGAGATCGGAGGTAGACATAAGAAGAATATCACCACCAGCTTGGCAATGGGGGAAGATGGACCTCTCTGTGTTCACGTGATGTCATTTGCTCCATGAACTGAAGGTCCGAAGTGTATGTGGTCCCTCTGAGTCCTCCCCACTTCCCTGTGCTGTGCATGCTATGATCAACTGCATATTACAAGGGCTCCAAGCAGTTAGTTACTCATTCTTGCCTTCAGTGTCTTTGTCCCAGTGGTTGAAAGCCAGAATCGTGTAATGTTAAAGTACAGAGAATACCTAACTGAGGCTTCTTGTTGTTTCCTGAGAAACTGAAGCCCAGGAAGTTGAGTCAAATGGCAAATTCTACTCCAGAACTCCATCTTCTGGGCTTGCTCAGGAGAGAATCAAGAATGTCTGTGACTTTGGGATTATGTTCAACTGTGTTTGAGGCCTCAGTCTTCCAATAGCTAGATTGCCGTGAGACACTGACACCCCAACCTTTATTTTCTCATCAATAGAAAGAATTCTACGACAGTTACTTCAAAATCTTTAATGAATAATATCTAGAATGTGCTTTATATAAATAACCCTTAATACTTTGCTGATTCATCCACTTTCTGCTAATACTACATTCCCTCATGAATATCAAGAAGAATTCAGCGTTCTCCTCCTTCTCTTTCTCTATTAAGCAAGGTTATCTAAAGCTAGGCTATTAATCGGTGGGTCCTGACCCTATGTGATATGCAGTTGTACAAATGATTGCATGGGGTCATGAAAACTTTGTCAACATTAAAAATTTTCTGGACACATAATCACCAAAAAATTAATTCAAAGTAAAATGTGTAATGAGTCTGGATTGTTTCTAGCAGCGTTCCCCCGTGGTGCGTCGTGTGACTTCTCTGCAGCCTTGATTCTCAATGGCTTGCTCTCTTTGTATAGAGCGCATCAGCAGGCCTCATGGTACTGCGGAGTACTGCCCGACATGCTTCAGCTCAGATTTTGAGAGTGTTGTTAGGAATGGCAGGGCTTTTGCTGTGCATACAAGTTTTCTGTTCCTATAGAAACATGATGGTCTAATGAGAGAAAACAAAGGCTTTAGATACTCTTCTACCACGACTCCTTAGTAGGCTGGGTTTCATACCAGTGTATCTTTGGGTTCACCCAGGGTACTGTGTGAAGATGCTTGTTTTTGAAAATTACTGTTTGGACTGCTGACTTGACTTTCATAAAATGATTTTTAATTAGGGATTAGGGCAGGATTTCTAGCCACTAAAATGGCCTTATACCATGCTGTACTAAGTTAATTTTCAAAGTGTCATGCTCAGCATGGGTGAGTATAAAATCAAAACATCAATTAACTCTGAAAAACATTGAAGATGCTGTATGTCCTGCATTATCAAATATTTGATCAAGATTTAAATCTTTAAGTTGGAATGCACAAACACACTTATACTATTAGTATGCAAATTTGCTTTTGTCTTTAATGATGCTGCTGATGATAATAATAGCAACAACATATATAGCCAAACAGTTGCTTTAAAATAAATGTTTTTATGGCTTGTTATCAGTAAATGTTTGTTACCAGTAATTTATATGCATATATCATATATCGTTGTACTAGAAATTCCATATCCGTTCCTCAGGTGAACATCCTTGAGGTTGGATGCAAGAGCCAAGGAAGAGGTCAGAGAGGGAGGAAGACTAGGAATCCTAGCCCAAGTCTTAAGGTCTCTAGTGGAAAAGGACAATGGAGAAGGAAAGAAGGTATCACATTTTCTGGAAATGGTGGGCCATGAGGTAGAAATCCAGGAGCCTGTGGTAGCCACATGGACAGAGGACTCTGTAACTCTGTTGTGTAAGAGTTCACAGAAATGAGTAGCCAGTCAGCAAAGACGCACACAGTCATATCTGAGAGTCCATTTCAGCCCTGGGTCCCTGAGAGCATAGGGCAGGTTGCTGTTAGGCCAGGAGAAGGATCTAGGTGGGAGCTGCTTATGGATTTATACTTTGACCTTTTCTAATCAGGTTGTACCTGGGGGCTAGCAGGCTATGTTAACGAAGTATATATATCAGAAATCGGAACAAAGTTTGATGAAAGAAAAAAAAGTTAACATTTGGATTAAAAGCTCATCTCAAGTACAAGATATTAAATGTGACTCCTGAGCTGTTTGCTAAAGCCTAAGAATGCATCATGCCCAAATCTCGAAATGCAGAATTCCGAGTGGTCTAAGCCGTTTCTCCCAGAAGGACATCTGAAGACGAAGGTCAACCTCTCTCCTCAGCGGTGAGTTATGTTGGCCTTTCTTCTTATTCCCTCATTTGTAAGAAATGGAAACTTTCACAGTGTTTAATGGGCTTCTTCACATGTTATTTCACGGACCATTAACGTAACTGGATAATAAAGTTGATGGTTAAAATCCCCTACCTACTCCATGCAAGGGGCGAATGTGCAGCGCTGGTGATTAACCTCAGACGGTGAAGGGCCAGGCAGGAGGAAAGCCACTGGGCACAAATTGGGGATGGCTCTGAAGCACAGTTAGTGGTACTCTGCCCACCTAGGGGAAAAAATAATTATCGAAGCAGCTGCGGCGTAGGTCCTATACTCACGGCCTTAGTCAGCCTTCTCATGATGTGGGTCAACATTGCCCTCACTTGAAGAGGAAAATACCTTTTGAGGCAGAGCCTTATCTTACCATGGAGCTACAGTTGTCCTTGAATTCATGTTCCCTCTGCCTCAGCCTCCCAAAGACTGGGCTTATGCTACCTGGCTCAGAGAGGAATCACAACTAAATAGAATTCTTAGTTATCTCTGTCAAGAGAGATGTGTTTGTAAAAAAAAAATTTTTCCCTGAAAAGGCATGTGTTGAAGTCCTGACCCCTCAGACCTCAGAATGTGAGGAAGTAGGAGCTGAAGGCATTAAAGAAGCAGACTTTACATAAATGGATTGTGTGGGGGAAGGCTACAGTGCCAAGTCCTGAGAGGAGGAGGCACGTACTCCTATGGAAAGGAAGGGTAAGAAGGCCAGACACACAACAGGAAGGCAAGAGGGTGGCTGTCTGCCAGCTAAGAAAGAGATCGGAGGAAAACAAGCCTTCTAAGACCTCGGTCTCAGACTTGCAGCCTCCAGAATTCTGAGTCCTTGGCTTCTGTGGCAACCTGGACCAATTAGCGTGGGATACCAGGTGTACAGTAGGTGGGTGTTTGGAGGGCTCTGTGAGGCTGGCCTCCTTTATCCTCTACTAAAGAGGATGGGCTGAGAGAATCATGATCAGGGTCACTTTCCCCTTCTCTCCCTGTCCTTCCCTGACCAGGGGAGGTTGACATGCTCCCAGCATTCAGATATCTGTCCTCTGGGTTTGCAAAGAACCAGAGATTTGAGACTTCTGAGGGCAGATAGTCCATGGCTGGGAAATACAACTGAGCCTTCTCTCCAAGGGCACTAGGGATTTGTCAAAAGTAAAGATGAATATGTGTTCCTGCAAGAGGATAAAGGGAAGGAAAGGGTCTGGCACGGTCTGCTTTTCGTGAGATACTGCTGCACTTCTGGTCCATGGATCTGACCTGAGAGCATCCCTGTATCATTCAACAAAATGTCCTTTCACTCGCCTAGTTTGAGTCAATTTTCCTTGCTTGCGACCAAACTCAACCCCTCCCTGGGTTTGTCAGACCCTTTGTGCCTGTGACATAACATCTAATGAACAACTTAAAGGGAGGTATTTCTTTGGGGCTGACAGCTTTAATCCTGTTCCTTGGCAGTTTGCATTCAGAATCACAGGGCAGCAGAGTGCACGGCAGTGGAGGCATGTGGCAGTAGCTGCTCACCTCCAGGAAGAGGAATAGAAAAAGGACAAGAGACTGGAGAAGAGGGGTAGATAACCCTCACAAGTGGATCACCCAAGATCTTCCTCCAGCGTGGCCCCACCTACTGAATTTTGTAATAGTTTCCAAAATTGGATTTCCAGCTGGGACCAAGATTCCAACATTGAGCTCTTGGGAAGGGAATTTCACATTCAGATCACAACACTCCCCAAGTTCAGGTTCTTTCCCCTGTGTTTGGTATGCGAATGACCATCAAGGCATGCCACAGTCTGGTGGCTCTCCTGAGTGTGCAGGCACAATCTCATTCAAGCATCTAGACTAATTCCATAAACAGGTGAGGGGCTGTATTTGTTGGGATTCTCCAGAGTGACAGAAACAAGAGGTCCCACACAGAGATTTGGGGCTAGGGAGAAAACTCATTGGTTAGAGCACTTGCCAGATAAGTATGAAGAAAGAAGGTGGCACCCTAGAACCCATGTAAATGCGGGGTGGGCATGATACCCATTCTGTAATAATCCCAGCTCTGAAAGCCTAAGATGGGAGCTTCTCCAGAGCAAGCTAGCCAGCGAGATTAGCCATATCACTGAGCTCTGGGCTTGGGAAAGAGACCCTGATTCAGAGAATGAAATGGAACAATATTCAAGGATTGTGATGGTTTGAATGAAAACAGCCCTCACAGGGAGTGGCACTATTAGGAGGCGTGTCCTTCTTGGAGGAAGTGTGTCATTGGGGATGGGCCTTGAGGTTTTCAGATGCTTAAGCCAGGTCTAATGTCTCTCTGTCTTCCTGCTACCTACCCATCACAATGTAGAACTCTAGGCTCTTCTCCAGCACCGTGTCTATCTGTGTGCTGCCACACTTCCTGCCATGATGATTAGGGACTAAACCCCTGAACCTGTAAGCCAGCCCCAATGAACTGTTTTCCTTTGGAAGAGCTGCCATGGTCACGGTGTCTCTTCACAGCAATAGGAACCCTAAGTAAGACAAATCTGATTTCCGATATAACCCTTGAGCCCCCACCTGCAGGTGTGCCCCCCATATGGGTCCATACACTTGCAAAAATGCATGTACACTTGTACACACACAGGAAAAACTTTAAAAAAGATTTATTTCAAGGAATTGGCCGTGCTATTTATTGTGGGAGTCGGAAAGCTGTAACCCATGAGATCAACAAGCTAACACCTTCCCAGCAGACATCGCTGTGATGTTTTCCAGGTGGGGTTCCTTCCTAGAAAACCTCTGCTGTTGAAGGTTTCAGGTGGTGTGGTGAAGCCACTCAGTCTGTCAAGCGCAAGGTCCTTAACTGGGTGTCTCGTCTGTGTACGGCTCCAGGGGTAGCAAGGGAATGAAAGAAATACAACTACGTGGACACACAGACCACTTGGGATTGGGTGGTCTGGGCTCTCTCATGGAGAAGCCACAGCATCTTGGAAGCTCAGCATTTTATTAGCTCCAGTTTATCAAGGAGGCAGGGTTATTATATACAGCTGAATCAGGAGGAAATTAGCTCATCTCATGGGGCATGCTCTGTTGTTCAGACCATAAACATCTAGGGTCAGGGGGTCTGGGAGAAAGTTACGGTGGACGGTTTTTTGTACATACTATCAACATTTGCACTTGGACCAGAAGGGGAAAGCTTTGCTGTTTTCCCAAGGGTCTGAGGCTTTGGCCCTTGACATGGTCATGTTTATGTCAACAGGACACATCCATTCAGACTTCACACACGTAAGGTTTCCTCCTCTGCCCACAGCTTAAAGTCAATTAGTTGTCAATAGTGGTGACATCTTACCAATTGTCTTAGAAGAAAATAAGCCAATGTTTGACCGAACAGACTGGGTCCTCTCACTGAGTCCCATCAGCTCATAAGAAAAATTATTATAGGCGCCCATGGCCTTCTGGCTCTAAGGAACTAGGTATAGGATGGTTGACACCACTCCTGCCATTAAGTTGTTGCCATCTAGGGATAAGAACCCCAATCACCACAGAATAGGAATCAAAGTACTGGTCACTCCTCATAGGCCAAGGATGTCAGATGTAAGCCAGACGTCCAGGGATCTGTAGGACTTTGATGCAAGGAGAGAGGTGTGTCTTAGGGACCAGAAAAAAGTTTCTTGAGAAAGTAGACTGATCCAGGGGATGCATATTCTTAAAGTCAAGACAAACATGAACCTAAATCTGGGGGGAACCGTACAAGCTCAGGGGTTTCCAGAGAAGCAACAGTTACGCCAAGTGCTATGCTTTGGTGCATCTAGGAGGGGCGGATCTGGGAAGAAGTCATCAGACATTGGCAGGGTTTAGGATTAAACACTGTGGTTGCCTGATGTATCCAGTAATTCTCTCATTCCTGTGGCCAAATATCTGAGAGAAACAGCTTCAGGAAGGGAGGGCCTACTCTGATTCACATGTAACATCCATCACGGAGGGAAGGCATGGTAGCAGGAGGGTGCGATGGTTGATTGTATCCCAGCCACAGTAGGGAAGCCTAGAAAGATGAATGCAGCTGCTTGCCTAGCCTTGCCCTCTCTGTTCAGTCTAGAACTTCAGCTTAGGAGATGGTGCCACCCACACCATCTTCCTACCTGTTATACCTCTCTATGGATACTATCCAGAGGGGTGTTTCCATGGATATTTTAAATTCAGTCATATTGACAGGGAGGATTAGCTACTACTGAGCTGTGGCTGATCAAGATGAGCCTGAAAAGGAAGTGAGCTGGGCCTAAAGCATGGTCAAGATAGACTCCTCTCCACAGGGTCCTGAGGACGGAGAAACATATGTGACCCTGGAGTTAACAAACAACCGTCAGGTAAAGATCTAGTGTTCAGAGCCTGGACCTTAGACAACTTCATTTGTTCTTTTAAAGCCAAGAAGGGAGAAGTGGAAACATGGCGTTCACTGGGCCTCAAACTAGTAGGGCCTCCTGACACTTCATATTCCCACCCAGGAAGATCTGCTCTGAACATATCAACTGTTAAACATGTCCAAAATTCATATTTGTTTGGACAGTTGTTGAGTTTTCTCTCGAGAAGCTCCTGGAAAGTAGGATTTGTCTCCTCTGTGTGTTACATAATGGTGGCTGTGGTGTCATCACCATCATCTTCATCCTCATCATCACTAGTATTAGGGGATGGAAGGTGTGGGTGTTGGTTCTGATGGTTGTCTCCTTTCCCCTCTACCTCGGTTCTGGGCATCGAACTCAGGGTGTCAGGCTTGGTCTGTGAGTGTCTTGCCCTCTGACCCATCTTGCTCACCCTGTTTATACCGTGTTGGTGTAATAAATAACCTGGAGACTTCCTTTCTTAGAATCACCCTTTGAAGCAGGCTTTCAGAACTTGAAAGCCCCTAACCTTACAAGAGGAGCACGGATTGGCTATAAAAACGGCACCAGGCACAGGGGACCAGGAAGAAAAATGCAGAACAGGGGGCTGACTACTGAAGACCCACGACCGTGGTGACAGGAGCAAGGAGTGCCGAGGGGAAAGGAGACAATGACAGACAGAGGGCAGAGGGAAGCTGAACCGGCAGAAGACATGGGGAATAATTTGTCCACCTCAAGTTGGTCTAGGTGAGGTTTTCTGCAATTAGGTAAAAGATGAAGCTTGAAATTAGGTAACTCCGGTAACAGAGGTTTAGAAATAGCTTCCAACCTTAAGGTTTGTACTTGCTCTGTGTAGCAAAATAATGGCCACTTGTCACAGGCACCAGTCCTGGGAGGAGACAGAGATGACTGCCTCGAAGAGGCATTTCTGCCTAAGGCTCAAGCTGCCTCTCTGGAGATTGTATGACCACATTTGTTACGAGAAGCCACGAGAGTCTGTTGTTAAGGGTCCTCAGTAATTTATTTAGGTATAAAATTGGGGTAAACACTCACTGATGCAAAACGGTTTAGATGCTGCCACTGATCCAGCTGCCCTTGTCCAGTTGTTCTGTCCAGGGAGGAAGGGAAGCCATCTGCTCCGCTCCTACCACCCGAGAGAGCACAGGAGCAGGCAAGACCCTCTCTCTCAGCTTATACATTGTCATGCCCGCAGATACGACCATGCCCTGGGATTCATAATTCCCAAAAGCCATTGGCTAAAGGGATCAAAGGTCCCACAGCATCCATCGCATGATGCGCTTGCCAGTTCTCAAAGCTCTGCCCATGTGCATGCGCTGTGCCCATCAGTGTGAGTAGTGTGTGGAGGGGATGCGGCACAGCCATTCAAAGTCTCTTCATTCAGGAAACAGTCTGAGACAAAAAACAAAAAAGAAGGAAGAAGAAATGACTTAGCAGCAGAGGAACTTGCTTAGCAATCATGAAGACAAGAGTTCCAGTCCCAGCATCCACAAAACAAACTGGGCTGCCCATGCACCCCTGTAACCTCAGCTCCATGTCCGGCAGAGACGGGACCATGGCTGATGCTTGCTGGGGGCTTCCAGCATAGCAGAGAAAATCCGAGTCTCAGATTCATGAAGAAATGTTGCTTCAAAAGTGATAGGGGAGAGGGATAAAAGAGGATCCCGGGTGTCCTCATGGTGTGTATGTGTGTGAATGTACACATAAATAAATCTTTAGAGAGAAAAAAGCAGGAGAGAATGAAAGAGGAGGAGAGAGAAAGAGAGAGAGAGAGAGAGAGAGAGAGAGAGAGAGAGAGAGAG
>LOEQ01001450.1:0-13446 GCA_001685075.1 Bramus lutescens
CTTCCCACAGGGCAGGGAACCCTGACTGCTCTTTGGACTGGAGCGGGAGAGGGAGGGGAAGTGGGGGAAGTGGGAGGGAAATGGGAGGAGGGTATGAGGTAGAAATTTTTAATAGTAATAAAAGAAATAAAATATAGACACAGAATGTCAGACAATAGCACAAAGCCTGATAGATGGGTGGGAATGGTGAGAAAGCCTTGCCTTTGTATGGCTTTGCAACCTCTAAAGTTACCTGTCTAATCCATGAGAACAATCATGATAGCTATGCGATCTCCAAATGTGTTGTTGTCAAAACAGTAAGTAATTGAATATTACCATCAATAATAATGAGTAAGAAGATGACAAACAATGAAACTACCATTCATGCTGCACACCTTAATTTTAAACAAAGTGGAAATTTCATCCTCTTCTCCAGGTATGATTCCATGCATAGCCTCTTCTCTCTGCAATGGGGGTGTGTCAAACTCAACCATGTATAAGTCTCTACCATCTTGTCACCCGACTCGGTGCCTCTACGAAATGTCTCTAAGAGTTCCCTTACTCTGAAAATTTTTGTTGATATTACTTCTTTAGGTGTCCTTTGTCTGTTTATCTCAACCTTTTTTCCATTTTTTTTTTAAGGAATTGAGGCAAGGTATGTAGCTGAGGCTGCCCCCAAAGTCATAACCTGACTGGGTTGGGTTCTGGAACATTGGGAGTATAGGTATGTACCACCAAATTTGGCTTCAGTTGCATTTTTAAGCAATACTTCTCAAACTACAGTTTAAGAAATTCCATGTGATCATCTATGATCACTTGTTCTGAAAGCTGGAATAATTTCTGGATCTGATGGTGGAGTTAATGAAGTGTTTTTAGTAAAAAGTGATTGTTTACATTTTCCTGTCAATACTCAAAATGAACGTACGGAACACTATTTTTCAATATCAATGTTTTTAAAAGTTAAGTTACATGCGCTTATCACTGGAAATCAGGAGTTTTTAAAGATAAACAAACACAAATTACCAGGGCCTTTGTCAGGAGTAGCATAGTTAGTCACTGATTATGATACATGCCTATTAATTACTTATTGATATGTATATGAAGAATATGACATATATTTGGAAAATACATAGAAAATTTTCTAATTCAGATATGCTCTGGTAGTAAGCTAGTTGGCGTAAATGATTGATATAATAAACCCTTGATTAATCACTTTAAATACAACTAATGAGCCAATTAATATTAAATATCTCAGTCAAATCAAGAAAAATAAGACAAGAAAAGAGGGGGGAGTAATGAAGAACAAATAGGAAGACAGAAAATAGCAAGCAAAGTAGTAGACTTAGAGACAACTCTATTGGTGATTACATTAAATGTTAATTAGCTAAATGTTTCTTTCCCTTGAAAACAGATTATCAAAGTAGATTTAAAAAAATGAATGACTATATAATGGTACCTGCCACCAAGCCGGACAATCCAAGTTCAATCCTCCTACTGCTTATACTGGCTTTTTAGGAACCTATTTTCTTTGAATAATACCTTGCTCAACCTATATATAGTATGGAGGGCCTTGAACCTTCCCCAAAGCAATGTGCCTTACCCTCTCTGAGGATTGGATGGGGTGGGTTGGGGTGGGAGGGTATGTGGAGATAATGGGAGGAAAGGAGGGAGTGGGAATTTTAATTGGTATGTGTAATTGTCTGCTCTGTCCCTTTAAGAAAAAAGCCATGCCCACTTCCCCTTCCCCTCCACTGAGGCAGGCTGATCTTCAGCTTTCAGCTTGAGTCCTTTCCTTTTCTGTCTCCATCTTGAAGAGGTAACTTCTGTCTCTCATTTCTCCCTATTTCTCCCCTTCCCCCTTCTGTTTCTCTCTCTCTCCTTCTCTCCTTCTCNTCTCTCTCTCTCTCTCTCTCTCTCTCTCTCTCTCTCTCTCTCCTCTCTCCCCTCATTCGGATCCACCATCTATGGTGGAACTTCCACCAAGATGCAGATTTTTGTGAAGACCCTTATGGGGAAAACCATCTTAACTTAGGTCAGGTGACTTCACCACCATCTTAACTGAGAGCCAGGCCAGGTGACTAAGTCCCACCATCTTTACTGAGGTATACCCTGCCTGGTCCCCCGATTTACTTACGTTTGTCTCTAAACTCCTCTTGCTCACTCTGTTGCATGTGTGTTTTGAGCAGTGCCATGCTTTGGTTGGGCCCACCAAGAACATCCATTTCACCCATTTTCTGTTCACTCTCTATGTATGTGTTCATACATGTAACTTAAATGCACCTATGTTTACTATTAAGTGTTATAATTGTCTGTTCATTGTATCTCATTCCAGATTACAATAAGTTTCATGTTTTAAATTGGTATGAACTTTTATGTCTCTTGCAACAATACGATATATTTAATCCAACCCTGATTTAAAATATATTAAGCTGTTTTCTACTATTGACAGTTCTGCCATTAACCTTCTATTGCAAGCAGTTTTTTCTACTTTCTGTCTTTTTATGGGTGTAAATCTTACCTGTTAAGAGCCAGTACAGTCAAGCTCAAACCCAGGTCTTCAGGCAGTTTCTATGCTGTAGTTACACCTGAAAAACAGCCCCCTCAACTGCTCAGAGATCTGGGGAATGTGGCATTTAAATATTTAATTATTAAAGACTTTTCATAACAAAGAGAGATAGGTTAGTTCCATGCAGCACCACTCTACTTCCTCCAAAGAAGTCAAAAGACAGATGGGCACAGAACAACATCCATCTACAATTTGTTTCAACTGCCAAGCACTGACCACTAGGCTAAACTTCCTTTCATTTAAATTGAAACTCTCCAGACAGTAGAAAGAATCACTGGAATTGACAGCCTAGCTACTCAGGTCAAGGTAGGCTTGTCTTCCTACAGATTTCTTATCTCACAGGATCTTCTGGAGCCTGGCAGGCCCTGCACTAAACAGCAAAAGGCAAATACGACCCTCAGCAACCATGGAGGACCCTGAGGAGTAGCTCTAGGTGCCAACCTAGTAAGTTCTCTGTNATACGACCCTCAGCAACCATGGAGGACCCTGAGGAGTAGCTCTAGGTGCCAACCTAGTAAGTTCTCTGTCATTTATAAATTAGTAATTCAAGTAAAATCTCATCTTTCTCAAAGATCAAAGATCTCTGATGCAGTTTGATAGCTGAAAGTTTTCATCAGTTTAATAGGACAACCTCACCAAACAAATTTCAGTAAACTACAAATACAAGACCTGCAAGTTATAAAGGTGTGAAGACAAATACAAGTTATCAAATTTCTCTCTCACATTGCCTTCCATAGTCTTAAAAATACTTTTCATTGTGCAAAAATCTGACATAAATATGCTACTATTTATACAATATATATGTCTAAAATTTCTGTTTTTACAAACCCAAAGAATACTTGTGAGTTCCAGGGAGCTGAATTGAAGGATCTGCCTTAAACAGGTCAGATACAAACCCCTCAATTCCCTGGTCCTAATTTTTTTTCCTAAACTTAACTTTGTCCTCTATTCTGCTAATACCTTAAACAGGTATAAGAGACACCAGACATTTACACACCACAAACACAGGACAGGAACAAATAGACCAGCTATGCCAAGATGTGACCAGCACCCAGCTTTCTCAGGTTCCCCTGAGAAAAGACAATGCCCACAAATAAGCAGGAAGCAGTCTTGAGAATCTGCTGCCCCAATTCCTTTAACCTGTTGTGCCTAAACTCCCATCATTTTATTATAAAAAAAAAGAGAGATAGGACTGTAATATCCTACTCTGTCCCTTTAAGAGACAAGCCATGCCTACTCCCTCCCACTTCTGCTGAGACAAGCCAATTTTCAGCTTCCAGACAGAGTACTTTCCTTTTCTGCTCTCTTGAAGAGGCAGCTTCTGTCTCTCCCTTCATCCCACTTCTCCCCTTCCCCTCTTCTCTCTCTCTCTCCCTCTCTCTCTCCCCCTCTCTCTTCTCTCTCTCTCTCTGCCTCTCTCTCTCTGCTCTTCCCCCTTCTCCCCTTCCCTTCTGTAACCCACTAAATAAATATCCAACTTCACTCTGCAAGGAGTACTTATATGTCTCAGTCTCTCACTTGCCACATGGATTCCTGCCTGGGACCCAGCTACCTCCATGGCCTGCCATGGCCTCAGGACCAGCTGCCTGCTATCTGCTGCCACTTTTGGGACCTGTGGCATGGTCTCATGGCCTGCTGCCTGCTGCCTGCTGCAGCTACTTGGGGATCTCAGCATTTTACTTTTACCATTACAGTATGTATATTGAAAAAGACTGTTTTTTTAAAAAATAATAAAATAATAAAAAATAAAGATAATCACAGACCAATCTCACTCATGAACATTGATGCAAAAATACTAAATAAAATACTGACAAACCAAATCCAGGAACACATCAGAAAAATCATCCACCATGACCAAGTAAGCTTTAACCTGGAGATGCAGGAATGGCTCAACAAACAAAAATCTGTCCATGTAATCCACCATATAAACAAACTGAAAGAAAAAAAAACATGTGATCATCATTAGATTCTGACAAAGCCTTCAACAAAATTCAACATCCATTTATGCTGAAAGTTTGGGAGAAAACAGAGATACAAAGACTATACCTAAACATAATAAATGAAATATACAACAAGCCAACAGTCAACATCAAACTAAATGTAGAGAAACTCAAAGTGATCCCACTGAAATCAGGAACAAGACAAGCTTGTCCACCCTCAATATCTATTAAATAGAGTACTTGAGGTTCTAGCTAGAGCAATAAAACAACAAAAGGAGGTCAAGGAAATACAAATCAGAAAAGAAGAAGTCAAATTCTCACTATTTGCTGATGATATGATAGTATACATATGTGACCACAAATATTCTACCATGGAACTCTTAAAACTAATAAACTCCTTCAGTAATGTAGCAGGATACAAGCTTAACTCAAAAATATAAGTAGTCTTCCCTTATACAGATGATAAAGAGGAAGAAATCAGGAAAATATCACCCTTCACAATAGCCCCAAATAACATAAAATATCTTGGGGTAACTCTAACCAAATAAGTAAAAAACATGTATGACAAGAACTTTAAGTCTGTGGAAAAACAAATTGAAGAATACACCAGAAAATGGAAGAATCTCCCATGTTCTTGGGTAGGTAGAATAAACATAGCAAAAATGGCAATCTTACCAAAAGCAATCTACAGATTCAATGCAATGCCCATCATAATCCCAGCAAAATTCTTCACATACCTTGAGAGAACAATTCTCAACTTCATATGAAAAAAACAAAAAAAAACAGAATTTCCAAAGCAATCCTGTATAATAAAGGACCTTCTGGAGACCTCACCATGCCTGACTTCAAACTCTACTATAGAGTTACAGTAATGAAAACAGTCTGGTACTTGCAAAAAAAAACAAACAGGAGGACCAATGCAATCAAATAAAAGACCCAGGTATCTATCCACACACTTACAAACACCTAATATTTGACAAAAAAACTAAAAATATAAAATGGAAAAAGGAAAGAATATTCAAGAAATGTTGTTGGCATAACTGAATATAAACATGCAGAAGAATACATAAAAAGTCCTTATCTATCACTATACACAATATTCAAGTCCAAATGGATCAAAGACCTCAACATAAAACCAAACACATTGAACCTCATAGAAGAGAAAGTAGGAAATACACTTGAATTCACTGGCACAGGAGACCACTTCATAAATATAACCACAATAGCACAGACACTAAGAGAAACAACTAATAAATTGGACATCCTGAAACTGAGAAGATTTTCTAAAGCAAAGTGCAAGATCAACAAGACAAAATGGCAGCCTACAGAATGGGAAAAGGTCTTCAGCAACCCTAGAAACCAAAGAAATTGGTCATCAAAAGAACAAATAAATAATCCAATAAAAAATAGGGTGCAGACCTAAACAAATAAGGCTCAAGAGATGAATCTCAAATGACTGAAAGACACCTAAGGAAATGCTCAGCATCCTTAACCATCAGAGAAATGCAAATCAAAACAACTCTGAGATTTCATCTTACACCTGTAAGAATGGCCATGATCAAAAACATTGATGCCAGCTTATGCCAGAGAAGATGTGGGATAAGAGGAATACTCCTCCATTGCTGGTGGGAGTGCAAACGTGTACAGATGCTTTGGAAATGAGTATGGTGATTTGTCAGAAAATTAAGAATCAATCTACCTCAAAACCCAGAAATACCACTTTTGGGTATATACGCAAAGAATGCTCCTTCATACCACAAAGACATGTGCTTAACTATGTTCATAGCAGCATTATTTGCAATAGCCAGAACCTGGAAACAACCTAGATGCTTTTCAACTGAAGAATGAATAAGGAAAATGTGTTGCATTTGCACAATGGAGTTCTACTCATAGATAAAAATAATGACATCTTGAAATTTTCAGGCAAATGGATGGATCTAGAAAAAAAATCCTGAGTGAGGTAACCCAGACCCAGAAAGACAAATATAATATAAACTCACTCATAAGTGACTTTTAGGCATAAAGCAAAGAAAAATCAGCCTACAATCCACAACCCCAGAGAATCTGGACAGCAAAGAGGGTCCTAAAAGAGATATGCATGGATCTAATCTACATGAGAAATAGAAAAAAAAAAGATCTCCTGAGTAAATTGGGAGCATGGAGGTAACAGGAGAAGGTAGAAAGGGAGAGGGAAGAAAGAAAAGGGAACAGAGAAAAATGTATAGTGCAGTAAAAATGATTAAAATATTCTTAAAAAAGAAAAAATATTAAAAGAAATTATCTGACATACTACTTTTAAACAGAAAATAAGAACAAATTAAACCCAAAGTAAGTATAAAAAGGTCATAAAGAGGAAATTAATGGTCTAGAAAACAAAACCAGAAAAATCTATGAAACAAAAATCTAATTTTTCAAAAGATCATTAAGATTTTAGTCAGACTAATCAAAGGAATATAAGAGGAAGGAAACACCAAATGTCAAATCAACAATAAAGAAAAGAGCATTGAGGGTACTATTAACTTTAATGAATGAGTAAGGGGTGATAGGAAAAACTCTGTGTCAATGAATCAACACCTTAGATGACATAGAGAAATATCCTGAAAGACATACAAATAAAATAAAAGCAAAATACTGAAACAGACCCTACAGCAAGTAAGATAGCCCAGTGTTCGAAAGCTATCTGGAAAGATGCTGTACATTGCTAATTACCACAGAAATTTGTATATAGACATATTGAGAATTTACTTTATACTTGCGATAGTAGTTTAAGAAGTAAAAATACCAAACATTGGTGATGGTTAGAGCAACTGGTAAACTCAAACTTGGATGGTGGCACTGGAAAAGATGATAGGACTTCTGTGGAAAATAATCTAATGTAAAATGGAAGAACTTCTGCAGAAAATAATATAATGTTTGTCTCACAAAATTGTTTCACTCATAGATATTTCCTAAGAAAATGAAAACATGTACATAGATGTCTGAGGATGTCTAGGTCAGTTGCGTCTATACTAGCTAGCAACTGAAAACAATCCAAATGACTACCACCCTGGGATTCTGCATGTATCTGCCACTCAGTAGTAACAGGAAGAACAGACTAGGTGAAGAAGGTGAGATGAACTCAAGCTACTAATGCACCTCACAAGATGATTGAATTTAAAATCCATATTGTGAGTTGTTATGGGCTGAACATTTGTCACCCTGTCCCATCCCAGATGCATGTGTTGAAGCCCTAATTGCCAAGGTTTCACGATGATATGAAAATTCATTAAGAAGCGACTAGTTTCCAGACCAGTACCAAATTGATTTCTCCATATCTTACGAATGAGGTGTCTGCAGCAATAGGGTCTTACTATCAAGCTTTAGAAAGTAAACAAGAACAATGGCAGTATCCTGCAATGTTTGTGGCCAACAACTAGAAAAGAAGTAATTCATACCTGGCACTGGGCTTGTTATTGGCACCTACGGAATCTAGGAGAGGTGTACCCTACCACATTCTAGTTTTGCTTTCTGTTGCAGTGATAAATACCATGACCAAAAGCAACTTGAGAGCAAAGACATGCTTTTTGGCTTACACTTAAGATTAGATACAATTCATCATTGAGGGAGGTCAGAGCAAGAACTCAAGGCAGAAACCTGGAAACAAAAAATCATAGAGTAGTGGTGTTTCCTGGCTCACTAATTCAGCTAGCTTTCTTATACAACTCAGATCCATCTGCCTGAAAATGGTGCCACCCACAGTGAACTAGGTCCTCCCACATCAATCATCAATCAAGACAATCTCTCATTGACATGGCCACAGGACAATCTGATCTATGCAATTGTTCAGTTGAGGGGCCATCATCCTAAGTGATAAATTGACAATAAAAAGTTAACTAGTACACCCTGTTATAAGGCAACTCTGCTTGAACCTCATTTTCCTATATGTATATGTGCTTCTTTTAAGGAAGTTCTGCAGTAGCAGGATCCCATATGTCATTTTCAACAGCCTTTAGTGTTCATTGTTTCCTCTTCCCTGTCCTTCCATCTGCCCACTGCTCTTAATCCTTCCTGTTCAATCATTCTTGTTCCTTCCCAAATACCCTTTGTATATATGAACTCATAGTTTTTGTGACTGCATGCACAAAATCTAACATGCTCAAGGCAGCCAAATTCCCAGCATGGCTAGAGGAGGGTCTCATGAAGTACCATCCATAGCTGAGGAGCTATTGGCAATTGATAATCAAGAATCAATTGCTGAGGAAAGGAGAACTGGTTCTCTTTAGAGATATAGCCCTTGAGAGATGGTACTATTGTCATTTATATAGAGACCACACTAACTATACATAGATCAACAGCTTTTAAAAAGTTGGAGAGGTAAGGGGAATAAGAGAGGAATTAGAGAATAGAGAATAAGGTGAATTTGATCAAAGCACATTGTATACATGTATGAAATTCTCAAACAAGAAAAAGTAATTTAAAAAGGAAATTAGTAGTTCTTAAGATACCTTGCCCTAATTAATAATATAGATGTCCTTTAAAGTACAATAAAAAGTTTGTTCTGTAATCTCAGTATTTGAGAGGCTGAGGTGGGAGAATTGTCAAGATTTTGAGACTAGCCTGCACTATCTAACAAGTTCCAATCATGTGTGGGCCATAGAGTGAAACCCTATCTCAAAACAAGCAAAATTATCAGAAAAATACCATCTCCCCCACCCACTGTTTTAATTCTATAAGCATTGCAGTCTATAAGCTGGAAAGAGGGCCATTCCCACTCATTGAAACTGTCAGTGCCTTGATCTTGGAATTTCTATACTCTAGAACTGTGAGAACTTGAATTTCTACTGTTTACAAGTCAGCTAGTTTACGCCATTGTGCTTTAGTAGCCTGAAGCCATGATAAAGACAGAACACAGGACACAAAACAAGTTACCAGACAACACAAGTCAAAATTGGCACCAATTCATTCTTCAATATCAATTTCAAAGTTTAAATACATTGAACCCTCCACCAGTGGAGGAACTACTTGAGAGAACACTCTAGGTTATATAAAATGATGAGCATTCTAAAGAGAAAAGGAAATTTAAAATGCAGAAGAGGTAATAATATTATTGTCTCAGAGTATCTGCCTTGGCGGTGCTTAAATTGTGGGAGTTTGAATAAGAATGAACACCATAGGCTCCTATATTTGAGTGCTTAGTTCCCAGAAGGTGGAACTATTTGGGAAGGATTAGGAGATGTGGCCCTGTTAGATGAGTATATCACTGGGGACAGGGCCTTTAAGGTTTCAAAATCCCAGGCCACTCAGAATTAGCTCTCTGTGTGCTTCTCTGTCTGTCTCATGCTTGTGGATTAGAAGCAAATCCTTAGCTACTGCCCCTGAGCCACACCTGTCTACTTGCTTTCATGATCCCCTCTATGACAGTCATGAACTCTCAACTCTCTGGAACTATGATCTTCAAGCTAAATGCTTTTTTGTATAAGTTCCCTTGTCATGGTGTTTTGTCAAAGCAATAAAAAAAAGCAACTAAGGCATAATGAAACCTGGAAAATACACCATGAGCTGAAGCAAGGAGAGCCCTTTGTATATTTTTAGTATGAAAAACAAACATGATTCCCTGCATGACCCAAGAAAGTCAGAAAGCAAATTACCCTACAGATATTAGCTTTATGCTTTTCTTCCTGCATTAGCCTATGTGTATTCTCAAAAGAGGAGCTTTGATAAGCAGATGGATGATGGTTCTGTTTTGTTGTTTGTTGTTCTTTTTCTTTTATTTTGTAATTAACCCAGGAAATAGGAATGAGTCTTAGAAAAATGAGATGACTATATGGGAAAAATCCAAATGTGCATTACCTAAGAGATCAGTGTGCATAGGGGTTGAAATTAATTCCACTGGAATACTCTGAAGAGTTGGGTAAATGAGACTTGATCATTTTTCCAACTTAGAGATGTATCTATTTAGCATTGGCCAAAGACCCAGCCTTGCAGCAATACTCAACCTTGGCTGCACATTAGAGTCATCTTGGAAGCTTTAAAAAGCCTAATTCAGGCTGCAAAGCAAATCAGTTAAACTAGAATATCTGTAGGTGGGATCAAGAAGGATATATAGTTTAATCATACCTTGGGAATTTTAATGTTGCATCATTCTTGAGAAGGTGTCTGAGTTGGTAAAGTTCTTATACTTTGGATGCAAGTATATGTGAGTACCAGGAAGGACCCACCAGGCTTTACATACCAAAACATCAGGAAGCCCTGAGACAATTGGGGAGAGAGTACCTGCATGCAGCTAGAGCATCCTCTTAACATGTGTAGAGAAGGGGCATGAAGGAAGTGTGACATAGTCTCTACACTTGTGGATGTATACGTAATTTCATTCTAAATATAATGGAAGTTTAATTGAGAAAAGTTATACTACCAAAGAAGGTAAATGTGAGCAACTTAGAACCTGGATCTGTCCTTACTTGTCCCTGGTGGTCCTGGAACTCTTATTATGTAGATGTTTCTGCATGACCTTTTTAAAAATATTTCTCAAGGTTTCCTTAAATTTCATTGTATCTATTGAGGAAAATTTATTGTTGCCCTTAATTATCGCCTCAGTTAATGAAGTCTTTTCAAAATTCTAGCAGGAGGTCAAAGAGTTTAGCAAAATATGTACAAACCACTGTCATAGATTTTAAATTTTCTCCCCACTAAGATTCTAGCGACTTCATAATCTGTAACAAGTGTCATCATTAATTTTTTTTCACAAATTGGTCTGAAGCCACCTGGGCTGAGCCTTTATTCACGTTACTGCTCTCTGTAACATAGACACTCCCCCCTTGAAGCAAATCATTAAATTGATGAGGACTGAAAGTAGCTTTTTTAAAACATATAGCAAATTAATAGGGATAACAAGCAGGAAACTGGGCCTAGTGGTGAGCACCTGTATCTGCACCTATTTTCTAGGATAAGGAAGATCACAAGTTCAAAGCCTGACTGAGTTACTTGAACTTACAGAGTCAGTTAGTTCAAGATCAACCTGGGGATACATCTCAGGGGTAGAATGTTTGCCTATCATGTGCCTAGCATGAGTTCAATTCCTAAAACTACAAAACAAAAGCTTCTTGAGTTTTCTTCTTTCATCATTTATTCAATTCCACATTCCATTCAACCCTCCTACTGAACAATGTTAGATACGAGACATCAAAAGGATGATTACAACAGAGGAAGATTTTTCATGAAAAATTTGCAAGAGAGATGTAACAAATGTGTCATTAAAACTATCGCTTTCCATATTTTGAATATTCTTTGGCTTAAATGAAAAGAAAACTACATGTTGCCATGATGCCTGATGAGAGCACTTGAAACAAAATAATTACATTGACTATAATTACTTCAAGATTTTAAGTACTATAAGGGTCGTAGTTCTCAGAGAGATAAAAGGAAAGAAGGGTGAAGCTATTTATATTCTGGTGATAGAGGATGACCAACCACTGAAAATCAGCAATGCAGAAGACTCATTTAAGCTTAAACCTGTACATGCTCTATTTTTAAACTTAATTACAGTTCTCTCTTGTGTTTATTTACATTTAAGGAGAGACAGATGTTGCTTACTTTATTGCTGTTATTATTCTTGCTTTATGTCTTTTTCTTTTTTTCTTGTTTTGTTTTAGCTCTTTGTTGTCACCTCACCTCCCAGGCAAGAAAGCAAGCACTGTAAAAAGCTGAGTGTTGGGACCCTGTACCATGACTCTGTGATGACCATAAACTTTGGAACAGATGCTCATCAAGGGAAATTGTATTTGTTCGTTGGGCCATAGAATATGTGTTTAATAAGTAATTGAATTTCTTCACTTAAGCTGTAAATCAATTTGTCAGCTTCCTTGTGACTCTCTCTGTAAACAACTTACTTTGTGCTAATTAACTTAGCCAATCTTTTCGCTTAAGAAACTTTTCGTAAAAATTAATTCCAACGGACCTACATAAAATAAATGTTACATTTAGCAGATAATGATTTGGCCAAAATTCACAGCTTTCTTTCGTTTATAAGGAGAGAGCATGAGCTTAAATTTTGTAAGAGGGTTCATCTATGCTATCATAGTATTTTTAAGAAGCAAAATTAGTCACCAAAGTCAACATTTTGTTATCAATATTTTTATCTCAAAATCTTCAAAGTGCCAACAGATTTTCTGTCTCCCCTGATTTTCATAATCTTGTTGTGAGTGAATTAGCATTCTAAGCTTACCAAATGCAGAAACTGAGACATCCTCAACAACAGGCTGAATGTTGCTCAACGTGCAAGTTAATGATAACCAAGCAAGTCTTCCTTGTTTAGAACCTCAGCCTGAAACTCTGAAATCTCAGGATTCACTGATGTTGTCCCTCCCCGCCAACCCCCATATCCATCTCCAACCATGACTCTTGCTTTTCAGCCCCTTCACCCAATTCCAGCCTCAGAGCACCGAACAAAATAGAAGCTAATTATGTAAACATTACCAACATTCCCCACTCTCTGGCTCACAGACACTCAGCGAGAATTTATTGATCATCTATATCCAACTCAATTCTAGGTCCTGCTGATATAAACTTGTTGGGAAAAAGACAAGATCCTCCTGACTCTGCCAGGCCTATATTTGATCCTTAGTTCTCTATGCCTGATAGAGATTGTTTCTGTCTAGAGTAAATTGCTCAAGTTCTTTCTGAAGTACATACAGTTGAAATAAAAGGCTAAATTGAAATCATGATCATATATTGACTTAGTTCTCTTGTAAGTTCATACTAATCATGGTGAATATTTGTCTCATATTTGGTTTGGGTTATGTTCTAGGCTGGGGTAGTTTTTGGTTTGCTACTTTTCTTTAATACTATTCTGACTTGCATCCCCTCCTTCATGATGTTAGATGCTTGAAAGATCAGCCCAGAAAACTGTTTCACACTAGAATTAAAAATGGTTGGCCAAAAGACACTTAAGGGCATGCTCAACCGCCCTAGCGATCAGGGAAATGC
>LOEQ01001450.1:36852-60530 GCA_001685075.1 Bramus lutescens
GTGTGTGTGTGTGTGTGTGTATACACATATTACAGCCTTTGTATTGTCTTGGAACTTCAGGGTGTGTTTTACACTTCAATACTGGTTGCCACTAACCAACACCCACTGGGATAGATAGATAGCTACTCCATTGAATTGCGCATATTTAATCACTGAAATGCTTGAGACTCAGATAAAATTGAATGTTTCTGGAGAGCTGCCAAACTTCAGATCACTTCTTTCTTCTACATCTCTTGAGAAACACTTCCATAGGAAGGTCATTAGAGCCCTCAACCTCATGGTCAGACCCATCCTACTACATTTAGTGAGGCTTCAGTGAGACAGGCTATGTGATCTTACTTGGTACTAGGAGCTAAGACCAAAATTGGATGTCATTTTAGAGAATTTTGAATTGAAAGAAGAAAAAAAAAACCCAGCTGTGATTGACACTTTTGTTACAATTTCCTGTCATTTCTAATGTCTGTTTTATTTATAGCTGAGGAAATGCCCCTTGAATGCTGGGCTAGCTTTATGTGTAGAGTTGATGGGAGAGAGCTATCATTATGATTTCAGTCTTGCTTTTAATGACAGCATGTTGTGCACTTTGAATAAGTTCCAAAAATCATGTGACACCAGGAATGTATGAAGGGAAAAGTTCCTTCCAAGACAACTGCAGAACTGTGATAGCTAGCAATATATTGCCCCCATCATTGGGGCTATTGATCTGAGCACCCACTCAAGAGGGGGTAATACTCTCATTTATGCCCATTCTGTGTCCATACTGCTAAATCTTGTCCATGCCAATGAAGTTTTTAGACACAGTTTCCTTGAGTGATGGATGATAGCCCATATCTCCCATTGTTCAATGTAATCACATTAGGAGGAGGAGAAAGGAAGACCACTGGAACCGTCATTCAGGTCCTGAAATGAGATCAAAGTTCAAATAGATGCAGATGGAAATTTCTGTCGCACTGGTCTTGCAGCCATACGGTCCCAAATAAACACACATAGGTATATATTAATTATAAACTGTTTGGACTATTGCTCGGGTTTATTACTAACTAACTCTTACAACTTAAATTAGCCCATAATTCTTATCTATGTTTAGTCATGTGACTTGGGACCTTTTCTCAGTAAGGCATTCTCATCTTGCTTCCTCTGCTTCTGGATGGTAACTGCAGCTCTGTCTTTCCTCTTCCCAGAATTCTGCTAGTCTGGTTGCCCCACCTATACTTCCAGCCTGGCTACTGGCCAATCAATATTTTATTAAACCAGTACAAATAACAAATCTTTACAGTGTACAAAAGCATTATCCCACAGCAAATAGAAAACCATTTATATGCACTTCTGAGTAAAACCATTAAGGTGTTTTCCCATCCACCATTGGCCCATCATAGCTTGGGCTTCAACCTAGTCCAGAATGTTTCTGAGGAGCTTCTTTTCAGTTAAGCATACTGTGTGTTTGCTGTAGTTTGTTTTCTGTTGCTATATTAAAGACCATGACCAAAGCAACTTGGGGAGGAAAGGGTTTGTTCGGTTTATACTCCCATGCCACATCTATCATCAAGGAAAGAAGCGAGGGCAAGAACTTATGCAGGAATCTGGAGGCAGGAACTGAACCAGAGACCATGGAGGAGCATTGCTTACTGGCTTTCCCTTCCCATGATTTTCTCAGCCTGCTTTCTCATAAAACTCAGGGCTGATGTCACCACCATCAGAAAATAGGGCCCCCCAGTATCATTGGTCTAGAAAATTCCTTATATATCTGCTTACAAATCAATTTGATAGAGGCATTTTTCTAAATTGAGGTTCCTCTTCCCAAATAACTCTAGCTTGTGTCAAGTTTACAAAAAACTAACCAGGACAGAGTTTTAAACAAAATATGTATATTTGCCCTATGAAAAAAAATCTTATCTGATTTTATTGTGGTGAAATACGCATATGTGCTATTTTAATCATTGCAAACTCATGGTCTAATAGCATCAAATACATTCACGCTGCTCAGCCACCATCACCAGGATCTTTTGATCATTCTGTACTGAAGTTTTTTACCTCTTAAACCTAAGTCTACCTTCCCTCCTTCCCAATCCCCTGGAAATGAGCATCCCCTCTGTGTCAATTCAAGTACCTCATGTAACTGGGATCACAGAGTGTTTTGCATTTTGTGACTGACTTACTTCAGCTAGCAACAAAGTGTCTCTGAGGTTCATCTATGATTTAAAAAGTAACAGGGTAATATTCTATTTCTTGTATATATCATTGTGTTTTATCTTTTCACCCACATATAAACTCTTCATTCATTTTAATGGCAGATCAATTACTAACAATTCTACTGTGGACACAGTGTACAAATCTCCTAGAGTCCTTTCTTTTCATTCTCTTGGCTACATACACAGAAAGAGTTGCTAAAGGATGTGGTAATTCTGTTTCTAATTGCTTGAGGCGACTCCATACTGGTTTTCATAGCAGCACAGAACCTTACATTCCACAAGCAGTTCACAATGGTTCCAGTATCTCCCTCTTCTCTTAAACACTATTATTTCTGGGGTTTTTTCTCCCTTTAGTAATAGCCAAAACAACATGAAGTGGCATCATTGTGAATTTGATTTTCATCACCCTCAGAGTTATTGATACTGAGCGAAACAGTTTTTGAATGACCTGAAAGAATTCATTTGCTAGGTCATGGGAAATAAATTGATCCATTTTTCAGATAATACTGTACAGCAAAGTGATTATATTCACAAGTATTCTGAATATAGAAAAATTCAGAAAATATGTAAATAGCAGATATTTTAAATTTTCTTAATTTCTGTTTTATTTAGAAAAATATTTGGTCCCTATAAAAGTTGTAGTCTAGTAATAGCCCCCATACCTCCTAACCTCCTAATGTTAGCATCTTATGTAACCATAGCACATTTAACAAAACAAAGCAGTTAGCCACAGTGCAACACTTCACTAAAGACTGTTTTTTCTAGTCGAAGATTCTATGTAAATTACCATAATCATTTTGTTGCTCTCTCTCTCTCTCTCTCTCTCTCTCTCTCTCTCNTCTCCCTCCCTCCCTCTCCCTCTCCCCCCACCCCACAGCCCCTGACCATTTTTCTCATGCCTTGTGATGGATCCTACTTTGTAGGTGTAGACCTGCTGATGTTTCCCCATGGTTTGCCTAGATTCGGGGAGCTGGGCCACACAGGTAATTTGCTTTTCTCATTGCATCAGGTCAAGGTTGCATGATATTAACACAGACCATCACTGTGGTGTACTCACCTGCACCCACAGCTAATGTAAGAACTGTCAGATGCTTCCATTGCAGACACTACTGTTCCTTTTCCATACTAGATTCCTTAGAAGAAAGTCACGCTAAATCTAGCAACCCGTCCCCACAAACAGGAAAGTGAATCTCCTGCTGGCAGGAGGTGTGCTGAATGCCTTGTAAGTGAGCATTAAAATCACAGCAATTAAATATTTGGAAGATTAAGCAAACATCTTCTTACCCTTAACGTTTCACCCACAAATTTTAGCTTTTACCTGTGACTCTTACAAATATTGCTGAAGAATTTCTCATCTTTCCCAATCTCTCATGCTTTTTAAATTTACTATTTAGAATCCTTCTATAAGAAAGATTTGCCAATTATCCTCCCCTCATTTATAAACAGGTCATTTAGTTAGATCATTACAAACTCACAGATATATTTTAATGTCTGTGGATTATAATGACATTTCACGCATTTATTATTTCTCACATTGTTAGAACTCTGACCATTCATTGGTAACTCTTTTATGTTGGCTCGCATAGGTTGTCATTGTGTTGTCTTGTTCTTGACATGTTCTATTTGCCTTTTACTTTCCTTCCTTTTGGTACCCTAAGACCCTCTAGGTTCACTGTGTATTTTCCCTACCATAACTCAAAATGAAGCATTTCTCCAAGAGTTCTTACTTTGTAAAGACAACAGTTAGAGCTATCTTCTGTGCATCACTGTATGCAATTCACAGATTATGCCTATGCTATAATTTACTGTGGACTTTCTATAATGAAGCCATATACATCTCAATGCCCAGGCTCACAGGATGAATCAGAAAGGAGCAGGAACCCAGCAGCAATGGGTTTCCTTCTTTCCCTAGCACTCACATGCTTATGACCGTGGACCCTACAGCTTTTGCCGTAGTTTGAATAAGAAAGGCCCACATAGGTCCATAGGAAGCGGCACTATTAGGAAGTGTGTTCTTAGTTGGAGTAAGTGTGACTTTGTTGAAGGAAGTGTGTCACTAGCCCTTGGACTTTGAAGCTAGAATAATACCTAGTGTGGCTGTCAGTCACTGCTGTCTGCAGATCCAGATGTAAAACTCTCAGCTACTTTGCAGCACATGTCTGCCTGTATACCACTATGCTTACCACCATGCTGATAACGGACTAAATCTCTGAACTGTAAGCCAGCCCCAATTAAATGTTCCCTTTATTAGAGTTGCCATGGTCATGTTGTCTCTTCACAGCAATAAAACCTAGATAATACAGACTTTAAATTCTATGATTCTATAGCAAAAAGTCAAAAAGATTCTCCCAGAAAGAAATTTTCACTGAGTGAGTTCATTGTTTCACTCCATTAAAAAGAAACTTAAGCCTTAGAGGATACCAATTCTGGTTTGTGACTCTTTTTCGGTTGAACCATTTTTCTTTCATTTTGTTGTCAACTTTAAAATGAATTTTTTAATTGATTTTTATTGAGCTCTACATTTTTCTCTGCTCCCCTCCATGCCTCTCCCCTCCCTCCTTCAACCCTCCTCCAAGGTCTCCATGTTTCCAATTTACTCAGGAGATATTGTCTTTTTCTACTTCCCATGTAGATTATATCTGTGTAAGTCTCTCCTAGTGTCCTCGTTGCTGTTTAAGTGCTCTGGGATTGTGTTTTGTAGGCTGGTTTTCTTTGCTTTATGTTTAAAAACCACCTATGAGTGAGTACATGTGATAAATGTGTTTCTGGATCTGGGTTACCTCACTCAAAATAATGTTTTCTAGCTCCATCCATTTTCCTGCAAAATTCAAAATGTCACTATTTTTTCTGTTGTGTACTCCATTGTGTAAATGTATCTCATTTTCCTTATCCATTCTTTGGTCGGGGGGGCATTTAGGTTGTTTAATTTTTATCAGATAGCGTATTAAATTATAAAGCATAGAGCCTAAGCTTCTGCTTACATACAAGGTCTACATTGTTCCAAAAGTAAATTGTTATTACCTACTCTACCTAAGTCACCAGTCATCAAAGACGAGAAGAAGGATTATTGACAAGAAAGCTTCACCTCCCCTGAGAGATAATGGACAGATGATAGAAAATGTCTTGTTTGGGGTAAATTCTGTGGATAGCACTGGCATGAAACAGGAAGTCTCAGGAATCTGCTGAACATCCAGTGATGCTGATTTACCAAGTCCCAACTCTAACAGTGTCAAAGTGAAGACAACCTTACCTAAAGGAACTTTTACATCTTCCTATAACTGAGTTGTTAAGTAGCAAATATTTTCTGCGATGGAACAGCTCAGCTGGGGCACTGGGACCAATGGGACAGGGTCTCAGGAATAGGTGGGTAAGAAGTCAGTGAATGATAGACAGGCGCAAGACTCAAAGGGATTGCATCTGAATGTGTCTTTACTAGGTCCATACTTTATACAGAAAAGATTGCTTAACAGCATGTATTTTATGCAGTACAGATTATTCTTAGAATCATTATATCAGATACATGAGAATAGAATTTCATCAGATAGATGTCCCCGGTGTAAGTCTGCAGTTGGTCATGCTAGACATGGCTTGGCATTAGTTTCAATATAAATCTTTATCTAGGCTATGAGTTCACGGCATTTTGAGCTAAGGGCAAGCAGTTGTGGTTAATAGTCGCACAGTCTATAGTCTTTCTATATTTCTGTAATCTATGCAGCAGAACTTCTTCTTTCCTCCTTCTTCTCCGCATTTCTAACTCCTTTTCAAACCTTCCCCAAAATCAATCTCAAGAAGTTACAGGCATTTATCTCTCTCTTCTATTCTTATCCCATTTTTGCTAAATTTGTCTTAATTGCTTAATTAAGTTTGCCTTTTGTTCTTCATTTACTAAGCACCAGATTAAACCTGGAAACCTTTTTGCGTTGAATATTAACCCATCTTTCCCCATTAGCACCATATACTCCTGTGTATGGCAATGTCTCATCAGTAGACTCTGGAAACTTAAGCACACTATCTTCCCTTCCAGAAGAAACCAGACTCTATTCCTTAGAACATAAACATCTAATGCCAAAAGTGCAACGGCTCCAATGCAGGAAGCACAGCACACACACACTCTTCCTTGAAGTTTGTGCCACAGCCTACGTGAGAGATCACACAGACTCTGCAGGAGGTGGTGTGGCAATTATCTTCCAAAATTCTTTAAAGAAAACAATGAGAATATACCAAGGACTGCCTCAACCGAACATTTGAAAATGTCTAAGTCTTATCACTGTGGAATTCCCCAGTGATACTGTTTCTAGCCTGACAATATTCAAGTATAGTTAAACTGATCTTCATATGGAGGGAAAATGCAGGTGAGCAGTTACCATAGAGATAATATGGAAATCAGCTAGAACATTGAAATAAAAATCTCGCTGAAGCCTTTCCTCTTTCTGTCCCCACAGACAGATTGCTAATCCATCTGATATCTCATAAGTATGTAAAAACATCCTACTTGAAGAAAAACTAACAGTCGACAGTGCTGTCTCTGTGGTCCACATTCCAATTCATTTCTGTGAAGCATTTTTACCTTCTTGTCCATGACCAATGTTATTAAAAGAACTTTGATGTCCATGCCCTTTGCAGTTCTTGGGGAGAACACCAGAGGAACGGGGGAGGGCGTGGGAAAGAAAGGCTGGATGCACAGGGCATATTAAGGCAGTCAGCAAGTTCCACAGCTTCATCCTGACATCGGGTTGTTGATATTGAAGATGGGAAAACTCACACCGAAACATTCCATCCTCTCCCTTATGAGCAATAGATTATGCTGGACAGTAGATAGATCATTTACCAGTTTTTCCCAGTCTGCCTTAAGTGGTTCTTCCTTGGAGACCTATTACCTCAAACCTGGCAAAGATTTTATTACAAATGGAGGTCGTGATGCAGTTGATCATGTCTTCCATGAGATGTACATTCTCCTGCTGAGTTATTAAAAAGGAAACTTTCCAAACAGCAAGAAGATGGTTCTGTTCTATAAAATGGGTATGAGACAATAAGCAAAGCATCCTAATGTGTCCAAAAATGTTCTCTCTGAGACCACTGTCCTCAGCACTTTGTCTCTGGAGTAAGGGATCGTATCTACAAGCCCAGCTTCTGCAGGACTTATGGCTGACATCCCTAATCCCCCACAGTAACATCTTACAGAAGTCAGGATTCCAAGTAAATTTTCATAAACAGCTGACTCCTACATCCAGATTACTTGGTACTAACACAGTCTGGTTAAACATCGATAAATTTGCTTTCAGGCTTACTGGATTACAAGAGCCAAGTGGCCAAATACAATACCAATCCACGCTACGGTCCTCAAAGTGCCACAGCCTTCATCCCTTCCCCATGGGAGAATGAGTGCATAGGAAATATTTGCCTTTCTTCCTCCATGTTTTTCTGAGTTTTGTCTTTCACAGAAAGGATGATTTGCTGCCATGGCCATCTCTGGCCTGCTGTATGGCAGTTTCACTGATGGGACCATCTCTGAACCATAATGACTGAGGACATCAGAGCCCAAAATTATGTCAACTATGCGCTCTAACACTCATAAGCTATATGAACCTCACTTTCTCCATCTGTCCACTACAAACAATGCTGTGCCACATTGAATGGGCTTATGACCATGTGACATAAACACGTAGGAACACTGGACATTGGATAAAAACAGCTCAGCAAGAGGGCAGCTGCTACCTCTGGTATAAAAAGTAATAGATATGGACAAGCACCCCTTAGAAACAAGAAAGTCATTTTTAAGGTGAGCATATTCTTAAAAGTATGTCGTTTGAGGTACTAAACAGAAATGAAATTTTAAATCCGGGAGGGGTGTATCTGATAATGAGAAAGTCCTGTGTGCTAGTTACCTCGGTGAGGAAAGAAATCAAAAGGGCTCTCCCAGCAAGGCATTGCTGCCTCTACCTGCCAGTCGCCCAGAGAAAAGCTTCAGATGTGCATACTGTTCTCCAAGACATCGGCCCTGAAACCACTCACGAAGTCTCTCTGGAGCTGGTATCTTTTCTCTCTTATCGTCTCTTAACAGTGCTCAGCATGTTACACAAGAGAACGGGTCTGCTTAAAGGCTCAGTTGTAAACATGAGAACCAAAAACTGTGAAGATTTGATGTGATGGTATGAAATGAGTGTGTAACAAAAGCACAAGAGTATGGGCATCGAAAATGTAAAGAGTGTGTGGTGATCTCACTGACCAACAAAGCCACTCTCTCATCACCGCCAAGGCTCAGTGCCCAAGCTGGAACTACCGACAGCAACGACCCCAGGGGGAAAAAACCAAACAAACTCTGAGCCCTGAGCCTGTTGCACATTGAAAGCATGCTTTCGGGCAGATTTGTCATCGAACACCAGATTAGGCCAGGCCAGAACCTTTGAAGAGCAGCAACACGCTGTGCTGAAGCCAAGCTTAAACTAGCAGAATTTAACATGGCTGCGCAAAAGACACATCAAACAAGGGGTTAGTATCACTGAGGAAATGCCTCTGCCTGCAAAAGGCCCTCAGGAACCCTTCCCAAGTCAACCCAGGTGTAAGACAATTTTTTGAGCAAAATACAGAATTTTACTTAGTAGGCTGAAGAAAATCACTAATTTTGGAGGTCAAACAGCTGAGCAATATATTACCCTCATCCCCCTAGACTGCTAGAGATAACACTTGACCAAAACAGGGAAAATGCTGTTGCCTCTGCCTGCCTTCTTTGCTGTCTGAACTCTTCAGTCAGATTCTACTTAGCACTACAACATAGACATGTTGGTCACTGAAATGTTTTATTTAATACTATAACAAAGAACTATTTGATTTGCACTATTGTCCACTGAAGCAGGTATGTTTCACCTGTATCACCTCTGTGTTTTCTCTGTAGGTCCAGCCCCTACAATCCCTTACGCTTATCTTAAGGCCCAGACAAAACCATATGACCAAGACATTCGTACAAAATGACAAGCATCTCAGCAATTCCCATCTTAAGTGGCCAAATGTTACCCTGAAAACCCCAAGGTCCCCATGCTTGCACAAAACAAGGGAACCTGACTCATAATGAATGAACATCTACCAAACTTTAACTGACCCTCATAAAATCAATAAATGACTGCTGCTCCTTTATTAAGGCAACAGATGCTTAGTCTTTTCCTTCATTGCAATGTCCCTCTAACTCAGTCTGGTCAGCCAGCTAAGGTTGGAGACCAGGCAAAGGCGATTCTATCTGTGATCTAGGGCTACATTTTATTTCTCCTCTTTTCACGGCCTGAGATCCCATCACGCGGGATGCACCTCATCCTTAGCCTTTTAGTGCTGTTCCAGTTTCTCCAAACATAAGACCCCTAAAAGGAAAGATGTTAGAGAACCATGCATTTAGACAGTTTTAAATAGACTTGGGTTGGACGGTAACGGTCTAATTCCTCTTTGCATGTTTGCCATGCCTTAGCTGACTTAACATAAATGCCAGCAACAACGCAAGAACTACTGCTTGTTGAGAATACAGTTGAAAGCTGAGATAGGAAGCCATCCATTAAAGGCTGTAAGTATTTTAGCTAATCAAGCACGCATAAAAGAAGCAACCCAGCAACATTGTTCAGGCAACATAGTATCCAAAGCTTTTTATTAAGTTAAAAGAGCACTGTATTATGCTGAAATGGTTCACTAATAATAAAAATACACCACAATTAAATTTTAATATCCCAACTTAAAAAGCTTCAAAATGTACAAAACAAAAACATATAGACAGATGGCTGAAAGTGCACATTTTAAATCACACACACACAAGCTGCAAGTCCTGTGTTAAAAACTGAAATTAAGCAGAATAAGGTTAATATAATAAAGTAGAGCAAACAGATTATGCTAAACTCTTTGTCTTACAAATAGAAATCTTAGATTCTCTTCCATTCCTTTGATCCATATATAATCACCCACTGTGAAAACAAAATTAGCAGACTATTTCAAGGAATCATTATAGCAATGAGATGATAAAAAAAATATTTAACCAAATGACCCATTTGAATGCTAAACGATAGAGATGTGCAGGGTGGGGACTCAGCTGATCCTTACAAGCTTTGCCCGGCCCCATAATTCAGATACTCTGTGTTTTAACTTTTACAGTCTTTCGGTCTGCTATAATAATCTTACACTCTGCTGTGAACAGACCCAGACCTACACAATCTGCAAAAGCCTTCAAAATTCCACATGTGTGGGTTGTCACTGCCTCTAATATTTGTTCTTCAAATCGCCCCAGATCCTTTAGCAAGAGAAAACAAATATACCGTGTGTTACAGAGCAATGAATGAAAACTACCTATGAGGATACTGTTGAGCTGACACTCAACACCTCCCATAATTCTGTGTCTGAGACTGCTGCAGACAGCTCCACCTTTCAGCCCCCCAGTCAACGCATTAAATATGCATCCTTTGCAGAAATTATTGTCTGTATACCTTATGAGTCTAAATACCAAACCCATTTCAGTAGACGGGAATCTTTTCCACGTTTGCTGTGAATGACAAAAACATACAGCTCAATTGATCCATGGGTGTGCAAATCTAGTGAACAGTGAAAATGGCAGGAGCCCCAAGTGTGTGGACAGGGACTGTAAAACCTACTCAGCTGCTAACTTTTCCCAGAAAGTGAACTCAAGAGATTGGTAGCTGTTTTCCTTTCCTTTTTTTTTTCCTTTTCTCTCTTCTTTTCTTGTTGACATTTGAAACATATGTTCCTCTCTACCCACGGTTGCTGCCCCCACCATCCCAACAGTGAATCCGTTCATTGCATGATTTGAGGAAGAGAAATCATGTCACTGATTTATTCTCTATCCAGAAGTGATTTGCCAGAAAAGCCAAGCTCAGTGAGTTATAAGGGTTATTTATCTTGTGGCTCACTACTGTCTGATACAGATAAAAAATAAAGAAGTATGAGTATTAAAATGAAGAACCCTCGTGAATCAGACGTGGTGTTACATGCTTCTAACCGCAGCTACTTGGGAAGTTGACATGGGAGAATTTGAAGTTCAAGGACAGCTTAAGTAACACAGCCAAGGCTCCATCTCAAAGTAGAAAAATAAAAAAGTTGATTTAAGAAACACTTCAGAAAACCAATGCTTGTGTTCCCACTGTAGAAATATTCCAAACAAATAAAAAAAAATCTGTTCTCTGGAAAGAGGTGCATGATAACCCCCATGTTTTTAAACCTATTACATCTCATAACGTCAGGTAGAGGAATTTTACTCAGCCCTCTGCAAATTTGTCTGTGAAAATTGTCACTAAACTGATGAAATATAGGCATAATTATGTCCTATAAAATCTGCCTCCATGGAGTAGACAAATGCCAGGGTATCCTAGATTCCTTTGACTCATTGTGAAAGGATTCTGCAAATAAATATCTCCATGAATATGTCTGATGGCTGTGAAGCTTTCAAGTTTTTCTAGTCCACTTGCTTACCATATTAGCAATTTATTTCTGTTGCTAGGATAAAACACCATAGCCAAAAGCGACTCATGGAAAAGAATGTTTGCTTGGCTTCCAGACCCAGAGGGAGAGTTGATAATGACAGGGGAGTCGTTGTGGCAGGTGACTGGAGCAAGAAGCGGAGAGTTCACATCTTCAGCTGCAAACACAGAGCAGAGAGCAGAACTGGATGAGGCCAAGACCAAAAGCTCTCGAGGCTGCCCTCTAGAAACACTTCCTCTGTGAAGGCTGCACCTCTCCAAACGTTACTAACAGGAAATCAAGTATTCAAATACATAAGTCTATGGACCACAGTTCTCATCCACCACAATTACCTTGTAAGAAAAAGGATTAACTAGAGATACCTCTTAAGTTTCAAGATCTGAATATTGGATGTGGAGATGGATTCAAAGCAACAATTTATGGGTTTGTGTTCAGAATTCCAGAAAGGAGGGATAAAATAATAGAAAGCCTAGTGTGACAGAGATCCATAGATGTAATTCTTTGGCCAGAATGTCCACTGCTTTTGAGATGAGGGGAAAGTAAGAACCTCCCCACCATATTTGTGACCAGGTAGTTAACTAGAAACTATGGAAGATACCACATTAAGCTAGTGCTCTTTGCTTTAAGCTTGCTACCCCATGGCTCCTAGGACTCTGTACTTCATCCACCAGATAGAAAACCACATGGAAGATGCAGAAAATGCTGCTGCCAGCAGGACAGGTGACCAAACTCATCTCGACTGATAGACTTATCATCCTCTCTTCATCCTATGCATCAGATTCATTGGGAGAATTGGAAACCTATAGGTAAAATGTGTTCATGGTGTACTTTTCTTCACCAAAGAGCTACACGTTGTCTTGTATCATTTCTCATGCTCCAAAATTTATGTTCAGAAATGGGGGAGCTAGGAAAAGAAGCATAGGCCACCGATTTCAAAGACAGACCACACCTGTTACAAGGCCTTCACCCAGTCACCTCGGGTGCACCACAATTGATGCACTTGTTAGTGTGTGTCAGCCATCCTAAATAACAGACATTTTGCAATTTAGTGCTTGTGGATTCAATGGACTTCAACTCCCAAGCTATCGTTGAGACAATACTGATAGGTTGGTTTGTTATGATTATTAAAACTGAAGGAATTGGCTGGGTCTGGGCAGGCGGGCAGGACCTGTGCTGCCTCACCTACTTCATGGAATCCGTCAGGGGCTGGGAGCAAGATAGGTATGGCTTCGCAGAAGAACTGTGACTTCACCACCATTTCCACTTCTGCAGCCAGTTCTTCTTTTCGTAAGTAAAGGCATTTCATTTATCATATGGGACATTGGTCTTTACCTCAAAGCAGGTTTGACATTTTCCTGCCCCAGGGAACCCAACTTCTGAGCTCTATCTTGGAGCTTCATAGTCTGTCTTTTCACAGGTTACCAGTCTTCAGAACCCAATGTCTGAGAGCTGGGGAGATGGCTGACTGAGTAGGGGCATTTGATGTGGACCTGAGTTTGGATCCCTAAAACTAATGTAAAACGTCAGGCATAGCCATACATATACCAGCATGCAAGCACTCTGGAGGATGGAGATGAAAGGTCTTACAGGTTTTCTGACCACCAACATACTTTCAAGCTTAGCGAGTTTCTGTCTCAAAGGAATAAAGTAGAAAGTGATACAGATGGACACTCAACATCCTCCTCCACTTAACTCATGTATGCAAAACGTACACATCCATAAACACAATTATGCTTTTACCACACACACACACACATGCATGTGTGCACACACACATACATACATACATGCATACATACATACATACATACATACATACACACATACATACATACATACAAATAAAAGTAAATAAAATAAAGTAAAGCATTTCTCATGGCTCGTTCCAAATAAGGAACCGCCTGACCAAAAGCAACACAATCCTGTTTTCCACATATAATTGCAATTAGTTCTTATGTTATTATTGGATTTTTATAATATTACTAATTTTGTTATGACTTGAAATTCTCAGAGATATCTTTCTGGTGAATATAATTTTGGGTTCATTATATTTTATGTGAACAAACTCTTGAAAAGCTAAAAATAAAGTTGTATCAAGTAGCAGCTAACTTTATTATTGAATAATTAAAATTTCATTTCACCCTACATCTTCTGAATTCACATAAGTACATTAATGATACATTTTATTGGCAATTAATTACCTAGTTCTACCTAACATTAGGTTTATTTTCATGCCTTTCTGTATTCTCTTACCTTTTTACAAATCAATAAAGTTTAATGTTAAAATTATAGCAACTTTATGGAAGTACAAACATTTAATAGTATCAAATATTTATAATTATGTAATAGACCCTCAAAAGGTTCCAGCTGGCACCATGGTTGGCACTCTAGATAAAAAGGAACCACATCGCAAGAGCTGTGAGATGTCTTCAGGTGACAAATAATACAGAACTTCGAATCACTAATTACAGGAAAAAAAAACATTTTTGAACGAGTGAAGATTTTCCTGAGATGTCTATAGTTCCACAGCGCTCCTGGTAAACAGGGTCCCCGAATATCCACATTTCCTCAGAGTCCTTCCATTCCCCTCTGTGAGAACAGTAAGAGTGAGACACAGAACTGAAAAAATGGTTTGATTTCCATCTGTCACGCTTTCTTTTTCTCCTTGATAAAATTAATCATTAACATAGTTGCATAGCCATTGAAAGACCATTCAAATTCTCCGTCACTCACAGTTGGTGCTTCTGTCCCTCGGGATGCCATTTGGCAACCATGACTAACACTTGAATTAAATTGGTCACTGACTTCACCTTTTCCCAAATCGACTTTTTGTCTTCTGGCGTCACACAGACACAACCTTAATCTAAGTGTCATTAGCCACTAAACATATGGGCATTGAGTTAGGTATAGAGGACATCAAAATCTTGACTTTTTGACAGAAACTCATCATATACTTTGACAAGAGAATCAACAAACATTTAGCAAGTACATAACAAAGGGGTGGTGGGATACCTTATTGCTTCCTCATTTAATCCTGAAAGATACCAGGAAGGGGGAAACAGTAACATATTCACCTTTAAATGGAGAAAATTGAGGTATAAATCCAAAGGATGCTCAATCGTGCCACTAGGACACGTGCTCAGCTATGTTCAGAGCAGCATTGTTTGTCATAGCCAGAACCTGGAAACAACCTAAATGCTCCTTGTCCTAAGAATGGATAAGGAAAATGTTGTACAATTACACAATGGAGTACTACACAGTAGAAAAAAATAGCAACACCTTGAATTTTGCAGGCAAATGCATGGAGCTAAAAAACATCATTTTGAGTGTGGTAACCCAGACACAGAAAGACAATTCATAAGTGGTTTTAAAATATAAAGCAAAGAAAACCAGCCCACAAATCAGGGACCTAGACAACAATGAGGACACTAAGAGAGACTTATATAGATCTAATCTACAGGGGAAGTAGAAAGTAGAAAAGGACAAGATCTCCTGAGTAAATTGGGAGAATGGGGACCTTGGGAGAGGGCTGGAGGGGAGGGGAGAGTCAGGGAAGGAGCAGAGAAAAATGTAGAGCTCAATAAAAATCAATAAAAAGGAGGAAGTTGAGACAGAGAAATCAAGTAACTTTTAATAACTACAGAAGCAAAGAACTGATCAGAAGGCATTTTGATCTGAAGCTGGAACTCTTGACCACTGAGCTAATGTGAAGTGGTTCTGCGAGATTACAAATGTTGTCAAGCTAGACAATGGAAGGAGGGAGCCTATCGTTTGTGACATCACACAGACTTGGGTCTTCCTCCTCAGTCTGCCTCTGACTGCCTCATATCCTTACACATTGTTGTCTGGTTAAGCAAATCTCTTTGCTTTGGTTTGATCAAATAATTCAAATGATTTGTGTAAGAATTAACTTAATAGGGGCTGGAGAGATGGCTCAGTGTTTAGGAGCATTGCCTGCTCTTCCAAGGGTCCTGAGTTTGGTTTCCAGCAACCACATGGTGGCTCACAACCATCTGAAGTGAGATCTGATGCCCTCTTCTGGCCTACAGGCAGACACACAGACAGAATTAACCTATGTATGTTTATTTATTTATTTATTTATTTATTTATTTATAATAGAATTAACTTAATAATGGGCACAGCGTGTACAGCCAGTGTAACCACACCTTGAGGCTTTTTTACATGGCGCTATAACTGCACACACTCTCTAACGCAAGCCTTACCTTCTACCACAGAGAAGCATCTGGAGTGCTTACAAAGAGAAATCAATAGGAAAGAAGGCACACCTTAGTTTCCAGGAAGCTTCCAAAGCCAAGATTCAGCTGTCAAGGTTTTGTTGGTCTCTAGTGAGCAGTACTTTCTTCTACTTTTTTTTATTATTGGGGTACAGGAAATACCCTATTGGCATGTTTTTAAACTCCCTTTTTGTTGCCCAAAAGCAGAACTACAAGGAACACACTGCTGCTTGTAATCCATGCCTCAAGAGATCTGTGAACAAAATGAAGAAACAAAGAGCTGCTGGGGGCTGTACTGGACCAGTTCAATGCAGAGCTACTATGGAGGAATGGAAGAAAAAAGCAGCAAGTCATTCCTTCCGTGAGAGTAGCCAATGTGCATTACTCTGGTGAAAGTACCGAAATGCACACAGCAGAGACAGAATTTAAAAAGACAAAAAAAAAAGTTCATTGCTTAAAAGGAAAAACAAATCAACTCCTGGGGGCGAAAGATGCTTTGGTTCAGTTTTGTGCCTACAGAGCAGAGACGAAGGCCAAGAAGGAAAGAGGAGCTTAAGGTCCAGTGTCACAGGCAAGGAGTCTGATTAATGTTTGCTAGAGGAGCAACAGAAGGCTATCGAAAGAATTTTCTGGACAACAATCAAAACTTCAGTATGGACATTTCTCAGAAAATTAGGAAACAACCTTCCTTAAGACCCAGCAATACCACTTTTGGGTATATATCCAAAGGATGCTCAACCGTGCCACAAGGACATGTGCTCAACTATGTTCATAGCAGCGTTGTCTGTCATAGCCAGAACCTGGAAACAACCTAAATGCCTTTCGACTGAAGAATGGATAAGGAAAATGTGGTACATTTACTATCTTTTTTAGCTAAGCTAATAATACTTTCACTATCTTCCTTTTTCATCTTTTGTTGTCACTGCTTTCTGTTTTTGTTTTGTTGGTTTTTGATTTTTTGTTTTTTTTTTTTTTGAAACAGGGCTTCACTTTATAATCCAGTCTAACCTGGAACTCTGGAACTCACTATGTAACCCAGGCAAGCCTCAAATTCTAGGAAATCCTTCTGCCTCAGCCTTCCCAATTCTGGGGCTTTAGGCATAAGACACAATATTTGACTCTTTTTTTTATTTCCAAGTTTAATTGTTAATAGAGCAAATGCAGGTCAACCCAAACAAGTGCTCTTAAGACTTTTAGCCTTTTTTTAACTGCAAAAGCAAAAACATGTGAATTCCTATTCAAAAACACAATATGTAGAAACAGTTTCTATTGTGGTGTTAATGTTAAGAACATACATCTAAATACGGGAACAGACCTGCTTTTAGTAGTCACTTGAAGTCACTGTGTCTACTCCACCTGTTATTTGTCTTTAAAAAAGGAGCCTTAATGTGTTGCCACAAGTCAGGGCCCGGAAAGTCTTGCATACTTAATTAGAGTTCTGACTTTTCTCTGGAAGAAAAAATAGTGTCAAAAATTTTTAAGTGGATAATGGTTTAGGCTTTAGTATGAGTCTGGGTACAGCTCCATCTGCAATGAGAAGAAAGAAGCAGGCTGAAGCCAGAGCACTTGAGCCTTTTAGCAGCAATCAAACAGGAAAGGTTGAGGCCTCCTTGGCTAAAGAAGCAGGCAAAAATGAAAACTGTTACAAGGAAGCAAGGCCTTGTGGCCCACATGACTAGGTGACTGCAGAAGTCTGCAAAATGAGTGCCATGACCTCCCTCCTAAAGGGGTCCTGGCACCCTCCTCACCAGGTTCCTGAATTATAATATGGGTGACACTCTCTCATAGCAAATGACCTGCTTGATTGCTGAACCTGATAATATTCCTAGCAATTTTTAACACAAGGAAAAAAGAATTACTGAAAAATTGTCATAAGGCTATTAAAAAAAATCCTGAGAAAATTGGTTTCTGTATTTTCTGTTCTATTCTTACTGTAAAACTCTAACTGAAAGTCTGCAATTCTGGTTTAAAGAGACAGAGGACAGAAAAGATGTTGCTCTTCCAAGAAAGAAGATATTCTCCTAAGAATACTCTTCAGATGTTTCCTTCTAAAACCAGCAGTTCTCAAACCTGTGGGTCATAACTTCTTTACCAAATCCCTGTCTCCAAAAATATTTACATTAGGATTCCTAGCAGTAGCAACATTGCAATTATGAATAGCAATGAAAATTATTTTGTGGTTGGGGGTCACCACAACTTGAGGAACCATATTAAAGGGTTACATCATTAGGAAGGTTGAGAACCACTGGTCTGGAACAGATGCACTCACGGTGGAGACCTTGGCTCATTAGCTGCCTGTTTCTCAGACTCATTGCTGTAGAAGAAAACCAAATAAATGAAGGTAGAAAGAGTGGAGAGACACCTCAATGCTTAGCACTCTTTTCATGTTCAGTTTCCACAAAGATGGCGAAATAAGTACGGAAAGTTAACAGAATATGTTGTGTACAGCACTTCCCTTTAATAATATTTTCACCAAAGAAACTAACTGGCAAATTGACACACCCGAGAGTAGACCAAAGAGAACGAGTGTTGGATCAGGGGCTCTTAAAAACTGCTACACAATCCTTGTCCTGGCTGTCATCATGGAACTGTGAATTGGTCCATCTCTACAAAAATACCAGGGGTTTTGCCATGATTCCACTTATGATTCCTTCCATCTCTGATTTCTTACAGTCATTGCAAAACTTATTCTGTTTTTGTTTAACAGGGGTTGGCCTTTTGCCCTAGGAGGAAACAGTTGTCCATTCATATTTTGTTTATCAACAAGCAGTTTGTGTTCTCATTTTTAAATCAGAGGTAAATAGTATATAACATTCACTATATATGAAATGAGAGAAAATCGCAGAAAGAAAGACATTGTGGTAAGGAAGGTTCTACCTGACCTGTCAATTAACTCTTCAGAAACTCTGCACACCAACCTAAAAGTCAACAATATTATACATTTTTTAAAGGAGCTCTCTGAAACCTTGACATGGGGCCACAGAACTACCTTCAAAATATATTGAGCTCAATTATTTTTGGATTATTGGCTCCTGCACAGAACAGAAAACAGACAACTGAGAGAGATGTTAGAAATAAGTGCTAGCAAAGACTGATGTTAAAGAAAAAGGACTATGAACAAGGACCTTAAGAGCTATAAAAACAAGACAGCCCTTTTCTCCATATCCAGACATCATTCTCCTCCACCCCGTCTCAGAAGCAAGAACATCGACTGCAATGGGAAAACTACAGAGAAAAAAGAGGAAGAACCCTGAGAGAATGAGTTCCTCTCTCTGTTTGCATGGGTCTTTACTCATTCCTTGACAAGCGAGAAAAATGGCACACAAGAGAAGTCAGCACCATTTTACTGGTCACTGGGTCTCAGAAGCAAGAACCAAGCTATTGGATTACCTTCCTCCCATATCTGTTCAAACGGCAATGCTCCTTGCCAATGTCTTTGTTTCTGAGGTGAGTATCGAGGCCAGCTGTATTCTGTTTGTCCTTGCAGGAGGTCCATCTGGGCAGCTCTCAGCAGCATTCAATGGGCTGCCCCTGTGAAGATGGTGAGAATCAGGCTAGCATCTTTCAGCCACATCCATAAGTCTGGATACGAATAAACTAGGAAACTCAAGTCGGGTAATCATACAGTGCATACACAAATAGAACCTCTATTTCTCTTTTGTCATTGATTTCTATGAGGTATGATAAATAAATGAAATTGAGGAACTGTTGTGGGTTTAATTTTACCCCTCACCCTGGTTACATATGTTGTAGTTCCAAAGCCTGGTTTCTGGAAATGAGGTTTTTAAGCAGATGCTCAAGTTAAAACAAGGCCATTAGGATGGGCTGTAATACCTAATAACTCAGCCTCTGTAAGAAGGATGCAGGCAGAGAGACGCACGTATGGGGAACGCAATATGAAGATGGATGATTCAAAAGAGTTATCTTAAGCCATTCAGAGCAGGAATTTCTAGGAAATGGACCAGAAGCCAGGAAAAAAAGCAAGGAATTAATTTCTCCAAGTGTCAGGGGGAACATGACCGAACAGGCACACAGTGCATTCAGGCAAGCACTCATACATGTAAAATAACCTTAAAACTGTGAGCCATTCTCATACCCTATGCCCTTCTCTTCATATATTTCTTCTTTCAGTGTGGCCTAATAAGATTGCTCACAAAACACTCACAAGAATTATTTTATAAATGCTAAATTGTATCCAATGTCATTTATCTGAAAGGGTGGAAATGCTGTGTGGTAGAAACATGTGTTTAATTAGTCCTTTTATGGTTTTTATGTTCTCCTATTTCTGAACCCAGGAGGTAGTCAGTATGCTCTCTAATGCTTTCCATCCAAAATAGTTAAAATTTTAAAATGGTAAAGGTGTTTAAGGGTAACTTTCATTTGCCTGAAAAAAAATTTATATGAAATAGCCAAGTCCACACTATTACTGGCTAAACGGACCATTATTGCACACATTATTAGAGAAGAGGCTTTTATTTAGATTTGGGCAGTTTCAGTAGTGCAATATAACACTATTTTTCACATTTTTCAGGCTGATCTGTGAAGGAAAAGAAAATGGCAGAATTTTGAAAATTTTATCTTATATCCTATACTGTATTAATTTATTGTATCATTTAGCATCAATACACTCATGTACAAAGCAAGAAATTTTATGAATCTTTTAATGATATTGCATGAATATTCCAAAATCTAGTGCAAAAGAAATAAGGAAGGTGAACCACATGTCTAGCTAAGGCTTTCAATGGAGATTATGCATGCATGAAGACATCTATTTGGAAGATTATAGAAGCGAGAATTGTGTTAAAGATCCCTCGGGAACCAACAGGACAGGCCCAGAAAATTTTGACTTTATTCTGAATTATGGACTTTCACATCGATATTCTATTAACAAGAGTTCTTAACTTAGAGGTAACAACATTTAATTCTAACCCTTATCAATGGAAAGCATCTCTACCCATTGATCTTTAGTTGTTATTATGAAAGTTAACTTCATAACTTCCATCTTGACCCAAGCATGGCTCTCATCATATGCATATTCCAGAGGGAATGTTCTCAAAATACAGAGTCCAAATGCATGGTCAGAATTAAACAAGAATGTAATCCTAAAAATGGTACAAATTCTAGTGTGTATTATTGGTTTGCTATGGTTGTTATATTCAGATTCTATTCATCTGGTTTGTTTATTTCAGTAGTTTGTGCCTGATTATTATTATTTAAAAAAGCACTTAAACTGAATAAACACTAGACTCATGATAAATATTACAAACAAATTATAACATAAGCTTATATTTTGCTCTGTCTTCCAAAACTTTATTAATAACCCTCTTCTACAAAGGACTAGTCTTAACTCCCTTTTCTAGATGTGTGATTAGCAGGATAAGCAGAAGGAATATTAGTGGATTATTGGATATGTTTTAAATGTTATAAAAATATATTGATGAGATTTTTAATAAAATGGCAAAACAAGCAAACAATAATAATTTTAAACCAATAACCTGGATCAGAAAAGAAAGCACTGAAATTAGTTTGTCACCACTGGGCATCTGCCAAGTTCAGTGAATTCTAATATAACCTTTACAACACAAAGGGCATACAGGAAGAAATGAAGATCAAGGCCATTGCAGAAGACCCCATGAAGTACCCACCTTTGGTAAATTAGGATGTAAAAGAAGCCAAATGAGCAACAAATATGTGATCTATTTCCTTTCCAGGAATCAGCACAGATGTAAATCACATGTACTAGGCCAGCCAGAGTGCTGCCCAGATCTAGGATGGAGATCATGTGACGTCTTTGCCACAATGAAGTTAGTGTTCAGCAGTGTCATGAACAATAGCATCAATGCCTGTATTTTCAGCTGCTAAGTTTCCCTTAGATCCCACATATGTTTTTTACTATGATTGTCTCGTTTGGGGGCTAAATCTTCTAAGTATAATTATAATGGATATAACTTCCTCCGAGTTACCTACTTAAATTAACTAGATTTGATATCTATTATTTACAACTAAGTATGTCGCTGATAAAAAAAAAATCTTCCTGTATATTCAGAGATCTTCAATGACAAAATCAGAGAATTCTGTCTGGGGGAGAGACCATTCAGTAAAGCCACAGTGAAAATTACCCGGAAGAAATTGTTCTCAGGTTCAGAGTTGGGTGCTCCAGGATCTATCCAGGGTCCTGACTTTCATTCTATTATCACAACCTCAAACGCAGATTCGGATCACATGCTTTCCGTCTTATGTCTTCTAAAATTCTCACCCATGTGACTATGACTCAAAGCACCCCAGTAACCTGTAATTGACACCAGGAAGAAAAATGACACTCATTTTTTCAAACCATGAAACTGAAATTCATCCCATACCTTGAGAGAGAAGACTGAAAGCTCACATCCCATGTGTGCGTAACTAATATTGTCTGTTGGAATTAATAACGTGTCTCACTAAGTCCTGCTCATCCATTCTTAAACAAATATATATGAAATATCTACTAGTAATCCCAGTACTTCCCAGGAACAACCACAACTCAAATGATTACGTTTGCCTTTGTTTTTACTTTTAATTTTTACCCTTTTCTTTGGTATGCCAAATATCTATTTTTTATATTGATGATATTATCCATTCCTTAATTATAAATATAAACTATTTTAGCACACATATTCATGTTACATAGTCCAGGAACACAAGTGGGTGATGACTTTATGCAACCCCCCAATCTAAAAGAAATGCTTTACGTTCCAAAATGGCTTGACATTGGACAAGGCACCAGCCATTCTTGTCTCCTCAAATGCTTTCATAGACTTACATTTTCTGTAAAAACATGTTATGACTTCTTTCTTGGTTCAATCACAGCAAACTTACAGGAAATCACAAGTTCTGGAGGCACATGGACACCCCAAGAACATAAATGCATGGATTGCTGGCTAAAAATACCTGCACCTGAGGTTTCATCAAAGCCCTGAAAGCTATGGTAGTAACTGTCCCTGACACCAACTTGCTCTCCACTCATTGCAAATCAAAATGTATTCATCCTCCAATTATTCCTGGAGGGTCAAATACATAACCCAGAATTTTAATTACCTGGGTTGTTAACTATCAGTAATCATTTGATGGTTCATCCCCCTTCTATACAATATTGCTTTTAAACAGTTTTCAATGTCATCACAAAATAAGGGATTTATACCGCATGTGACTATGCCCAATAGGAAGTACTTTATGTCACTTTCCTTCAGATATATCATTTCTTCTCTGCCTCGTATAGATCCTGTGCACAAGTATATAGCATATCGTCAAGGGAGATATTTGATACATGCTTACTCATCTGCTCAGTGCATTTTGCCCAAACTACCTTCCCAGACCTAACCTGATTTGAATGGTCCAGAAAATACCTCTCATGAACAACAACAACAAAATTATTTTTAAACTCTGAGGGGGGGAAGCTTCAATTACTTGGCATTCCTTACTATGTCTTGCTTTCAATGACAGAGTCAGAACAAATTAGACAAAAAGCAAAAGAAACATGAGAAAAGCAGAAAAGAAAAAATGTAAATTCAGATATGGGAAGTTCTTCCACATGATTGACATTCAAGGGGGAGTAATTAGCCCCAGTTCCACAAAAACTTATCCATTTTTAACCTGGATTGTGTTTAGGAGTAAAGACTCGATTGCATTTTAAAACCTTTAAGAAAATTCTATCAAGATCTCTATTTTGCTCAAGAGATCACACAATCTAAGCATCTAACCCATCAAAAGAAAGAAAGAAAGAAAGAAAGAAAGAAAGAAAGAAAGAAAGAAAGAA
>LOEQ01001450.1:80697-119750 GCA_001685075.1 Bramus lutescens
GACAGACAGACAGACAGACAGACAGACAGACAGACAGACAGACAGACAGACCAAACTAACAGGGACTATTTAGGTGCCTGATGAGGACCAGTGAAAGCATGAAACACGGGTGGGAAGGATTTAGACTGTGTTGAGTATGAGGTGGTAGGAAGGTTATAGGGCTGGTAAGTGTAGTCACATATATATGAATATGGAGCCCATTATTTTGTATGCTCACTAAAACATTAGTTAAAACACAACAATTCTAAAATGTAACATGCTTAAAATAAGTTCCACAACACTCCTGCATTCCTGGTGGGTGTGCAAACTGGTACAGCCACTTTGGATTTCAGTATGGTGATTTCTTAGAAAATTAGGAAACAACCTAACTCAAGACCCAGCAATACCACTTTTGGGTATATAACCAAAGGATGCTCAATCATACCASAAGGACATGTGCTCARCTATGYTCATAGCAGCATTGTTTGTCATAGCCAGAACCTGGAAACAACCTAAATGCCCCTCTTAGACATAAAGCAAAGAAAATCTTCCTACAAATCCACAGTCCCAGAGAACCTAGACAATAATGAGGACCCTAAGAGAGACATACATGGATCTAATGTACATACATGGGAAGCAGAAAAAGACAAAATCTTCTGACTAAATTGGGAGCATGGTGATCATGGGGAAGGAAGAAGTGGAAGGGAGAGGAGGGAAGGGGAGCAGAAAAAATATATAGCTCAATAAATCTATAAAAAAGTGCCGCAAAAATGAAAATATGTATTATAATCTGCAATAGTCTTACAATACAGAAAAGGGACAGATGGGGGAAGAGAGAGCAAACTGCAGGAAGAATACAATATTGAAATCAACTTTAACGAATAAATGGGCTTCAAGTATATCTTGGATGACAATTGTCTCCCACATTCATGTATGAGGGGGAAAAGCTATGTGGGAAAACCCTTGCCAACCAACACATCTTTCCATAAAGTCCAAGGCTGTTGACTTCAAGATTAGCCCAGCTGGAGGCTTGTTTTGGGGTCTAAACCCTCTCATCTTTGCTCTGCTTACTTTGAGCAGCACCATGCACACACATCAGTTAATTTGGTAATGCCTTTGTCTGACACCACCTGCTCGCCCCTCATCCCTGTGAAGGCACACCTCTCTACGAGCTGCTGTAGGCAGGAGTACCTTATGAACTCCAGCATCACCGTTGTAAAGTAATGCTCTCTAGCTTCAAATGGGTGTTTCCTACATTCTGCAGAATCCTGTTCGTTATTTATTAACAGCTAACACTTATTATCTCCCCCAGCTACTACTGGAAGCATGATGAGTACAATGGCAACAATCTGCCTCAAATGTGATAAAGGACTAAATTTTGTTTTCTTTCAAGGCCACTTTTCTGATCTCATTATGCTGCACGGTGCTGTCCTAGGAAGCTCTTTTCTTCCTTATAGGAAAGGAAATCTCTATGGAAATATGTTGACCGATAACTTATTCATGGATAGCCATCACTTTAAGCTGTGTAAAAAGAATTGCTGATTGGGAGGCATTTGTGTCATCAAATTCTATTGCTTGGCAATTTTGCCGATAATTTCTTACACGTTTTGAAACTCATTTCATGTATCAGAGCCAGATTAATTTCCTATAACTCTGCCTTTATGTAACATCCTTCCCTAAATGGTTCCCTATTGCCACCATATCTCATCTAAATTCCTCCTTATTACCTTGATGATAATATCTATCAAACATCTTGAATCTATCCTCAACTCAAACTCACTGCTACAGTCAGCAAGACGTCTGCTGGGCTGTATCTTCACTTCACCCCGCACCACCTCACACCCGCCTTCAGATACAGCTCCTTTAGTCAATGAAAAATCTATTAAACTCTCTGCTATGGTCAGGCAAAATGTGGGACTCCTGAACATTTGAGGCCAGAGTTTGTCTCTTAATAGCTTTTATCTTTAGTAATCAAACTGGGACATGAAGATAAATACTTACCAGAATATAAAAATTCCTCAAAAAATAACAGATGTAAGCCTGGTAGAGTGTCCAAACTGAGTTCCATGCTTTAAGTATTCTTTGCCTTCTTCTTTATCCCATGGCATCCACTTCAAATATCTTATTCTAGTACCATCTCATCCATAACAAACCAGGTCTGTCTCCAACTCATCCTTTTCTGCCCTTAATTTATAGAATATTAATAATCTGCAATACAGAAACATACCCCTGAATGATACATAGCCCTGTGCTATTCTTGGCACATCCAGGCATGTTCTTGAATTATACTGTGTACATGAAAGGCAAGGCAGCAGTCTCCTTGCTTACCTCACTGTAGGGTAGCATAGTGGGTGACTGCCATAGGTGTCACGTTTTATCTAACATATAGTATAAATGCTCGTGGATCAGCTTTCCAACATTTCTTAAAGCCTGGGAAAGTAATAGTGAACTAAATGAGATCTTTAGAGGCAAAGACATCAGCTTTAAATTCTGAGCTCTAAAACACGATTATGCCTCTAGTGAAAAGACTCCTTAGATTTGGTATTGTTTTGTTTAAGTAATATGCTTCCTTTTCTCACTTAACAATGGCATGCAGGGGACCTGCTATAGTCTAAGGCACTGGTATTTTCTTCCCAAGGTGAATAAAACATATTCCTAAAAGAACTTCTATTCTGAAGAATTCTTCCAAGGTGACAAAATCCTTGACTATGTGCTTCAAGGGTTCCCTGGTGTACTGGAGCCCCTGGATATGATCCACAGCATGTCATTATAGGAATTTTTAACCAAATAATATATATTTCGTCATTTATAGTTTCTTTCTTTTGCTTATGAGGCCTTTGGTGTGAGACGCAACGCAATGTTCACCGCTCAGCTTTGACAGAGCAACCAGACAGGAGAGATCTGTAGAAAGGGTCACTGACATGTACTTCTCCACACCCTGTCATTAGTGCTCCAACATGTTTCATGAGTTTTGCTGAGAAACGTGAGCTTTAGGTGTCCACCACTATTGTCCATTGTGTTTTATTCCAATCCTGGTACATAATGAGGTGGCTGTGGCCCCTCGCACTCACCAGCAAGCTCTTTAATAAGTCACATAGCACTTCCATTCAAGGCAGAACACCCAGACCACAGGCCAGGTTCCACAATGACTTTCACAAGGGCCCCCTATTTTCCATACCGCCTGGTGAAAATTCATTTTGCCTACAAGAAAATAAACTGTATACATTTCCCACTGCCAGCAACTCCCAAGGAACTCTGGAAAGAGTGTAGAGAATTAAGGAGACAGAATGTAAATTTCCCTCCATCTTATAACAGACTGATACCATGTTGCTCAAGAGAATGTGAAATGTCAAATGATGTTGAAATAAATTTTGATAGCAATGGGCTTGTGATGCAACTCAGTGGTCCAGCACTTATCTGGGCATGTGTACGGCCCAGTAGAAAATAATGAAAAGCATAACTCATTTATTGACAACCAGGAAAAAATTCATCCTATATAGTCCCAGAATACCATTATACTTAAACAACAATAAAAAGATACATATGCGAAAACATTTGGCCAATGAAATTCCCACAGTACAAGATAATAGAAGCCCGTGAGTGACAGGCATTCTTCAGCGTTTTGCCTTGTCGTAACAAAGGGTCAGATCTCTGGAGAAGTCATGACAAAGGATTTCAGTGACCTCACAATACATTTTATGTCCCTGCTCAGAATGTTTAATGTTCACAATTATGTGTCAGGCCTGAAAGTTTCAGAACACCAAGCAAACTGCCCTCCTGTGAAAGGCAAGCTGCAGAATACACGAAAGTGGGATTCTACTGCACTCTGCTGGATATATGGCGAAGCTCTGTTCTGAGTTCTGGGAGAGTTTTGAGATAAGCTATTGTACATACGGAGCTGGGCAGCTTTATTGCACTGTGTACTTTTGTTTACCCAATGCTAGGACCACAGCACATGGACTTGACTAACCCTTGTGGCATTTTGGACAATTCAGTTCTCAATTTAAGTTCCTTTCAAGGAAATTATCATTTAAGTAAAAAGGCTATTTAAAAACTTTGTTTATTCCTTTTGAGTAGGCTTTAGATATTCAATAAAAAAATTATCAATGTGCAAAATATGTATTAATGTTGACTTATAATGTAGACTTAAGACACCAGAAGAGCAATCCCTGCTTTGGATAGGTCAGCAACGTTACAGAAACCAACCCTTAGGTATTTTATTTATAAATTTGGTTTTGAAGTCAATACTGCTTTAAATGTGCACTCTAAGTATAAATTGCATTGTAGATGGGTTAATCTACAAATCAATTTGTATTTGTGACCATTCCTACACAGTGCCAACTGCCTGTACACATAATCTGCATCCTTGCCAAGAATGGCCTCCTACATTCAAAAGCAGTAAAAATTGAATCATTGTGAGCAATTTCCAGTCATAATGGCCACTGATAATCACCAACTTCACCCAAACCCAGATGAGAGGCACACTTCCTGAATACCTCTGGGCACCCCAGCATTGCTCACACACCCTCCCAGCACTCACATACACAATATATACAGTGTATAGTTATCTGCACTAAGGCAAGCCTCAGCATGCACATGTAGAAAAGACTGTCAATGCTGGCTCTCTCTGTCTCTCTGTCTCTCTCTGTCTGTCTCTCTGTCTCTCTCTCTCTCTCTCTCTCGTCAAACACACACACACACACACACACACACACACACACACACAGTAGTTCAAGATATAGAATTGTGACCTAAACTCTGCCAAGGTTTCAACATATTTCTTAGATAGGGTAAAGAAAGCTAATGAGAAAACATTTTCAGCTTCACCCTGAACATAGCCACTGACATTTCCATGATCTGGGACAAATCATGACCTTTCACTTCTCTTCAAAGAGGACATCTGTAAAATGAGAATCATATTAGTCTAACTGGGATTGCTTCACAGGCATTCAAATACATTGTGTATATTTTCATATTCTTGGTGGTAAAAATAAAATATTCAGATTAGTGTTTTCTCAATTAGTATTTCACAATATAGAGCTCCAATTCCAGAACCAGACAGAACCATCTGCACATCCTGTGTGATTCTAGAACCAGGTGGGACCACCTGCACAGCCCTGTGCAACTCCAGAAACAATGCCACCTGCACAGCTCTGTGCAACTCCAGAAACAGACAGTACCACCTGCACAGCCCTGTGTAACTCCAGAAACAGTGCCATCTGCACAGCTTTGTGAAACTCCAGAAACAGACAGTACCACCTGCACAGCCCTGTGTAACTCCAGTAACAGTGCCATCTGCACAGCTCTGTGAAACTTCAGAAACAGACAGTACCATCTGCACAGCCCTGTGCAACTCCAGAAACAGTATCATCTGCACAGCCCTGTGCAACTCCAGAAACAGACAGTGCCATCTGCACAGCTCTGTGAAACTCCAGAAACAGACAGTACCACCTGCACAGCCCTGTGCAACTCCAGTAACAGTGCCATCTGCACAGCCCTGTGCAACTCCAGAGACAGTACCATCTACACAGCCCTGTACAACTACAGAAACAGTATCATCTGTACACCCCATGCAACTCCAGAAACAAACAGTGTCATCTGCACAGCTCTGTGCAACTCCAGAGATAGTACCATCCGCACAGCCCTGTGTAACTCCAGAGACAGTACCATCTGCACAGCCCTATGCAACTCCAAAAACAGACAGTGCCATCTGCACAGCCCTGTGCGACTACAGAAACAGACAGTGCCATCTGCACAGCCCTATACAACTCCAAAAACAGACAGTGCCATCTGCACAGCCCTGTGCAACTCCAGAGACAGTACCATCTGCATAGCCCTGTGCAACTCCAGAAGCAGACAGTACCAATCTACACACCCCTATGTGACTCCAGAAACAGACAGTACTATCCGTACACTCCTGTGCAAGTCCAGGCCTAAATTCCTCAGTTATTCTGAGCTCTATGTTAGTCTCTTTTACAGTACATCCTCCACAAATGTTAATTACTCTTTCCTCAGTTACCATGAAACCTCATGTGTTCTTCATGTACTACAGGACTGAAATCCAGCTAGGAAGAGGAACTGACTTCCTTCTAAGATCTCTCAAGTACTATACTTGGAAAATGTTACCACAGACTTTTCAAAGTGTTCGGAAGATAGAGAAAACAGAGTAAGAGTCTGCTGTGTGTGCCCATCACCATTATAGCAGCTGAAAAGTCTTGGTCCATCCCCTTCCTTCAGAATCAAACCTTGCCCAGTGCATTCACCCAACAGCAGAGGCCAGGACCCCAACCCAGGAGGCTCTAGACAACATCATAAGGTGTGCGGACCCACTCATAGCTGTGCTCTTCCTAGAGATCTGCTTCCATGAGATTGGTAGGTTGTATCATTCCCCAGATCCCCCAAAGAGGATGCCAATCAGAGATATCACCTTCTCTCTTCATCACGAGAGGGGTCACGTGCTATCTGAGTGAAGACAAACCCACAGTGTTCAGTGTAGTCTTAAAATTCTGCAGGATTCATGTTTTGTATTGAGACTAGGAACATATTATCAGAAGTTGCAGCTGAGCACATTAGTGTAAAACTAGCTAAATAAATTAGACCACGGCGTCTAAAAGGAGAACTGCCTTTGGCAGACTTGTGAAGGGGTGCTGTTTAACCACAGCAATCATCTGTCTCCTGGCACCCTTGGCTCTACATTTCCCTGTTTTGCATGCGTGTGGGGGTGTTCTGAAATATTGCCAACCCATTCATATTATAAGTTGCTATCTACCTCATTTTATTCTCTTCTGAATTTATATTACTATTTAAAGTCCTGCTAGGATCCATAATGTAATATTACTACAATTTAGTCCTTACAGGCATCCAGCATCCTCAGGATCCTGTTGCCCAGAATATATTACAAAGATATTTCACTATAAACTTAGTTGTCTCCCAGAAATGAATACAAATAGCACCTTGTTTGATCTAATTAGAGCAGGATGGAGCTTTGGGCTGTCACCCAGGCTTAATCATGGGTGACCTGTCATGAATTGTTTCTTCCTTATCTACTTTCCTACAAGGAACCCCACACACCCACACCTTCTGTCCTCTAATTACTCCTGGTGGCGTGTTTGTTTGTCCTTTTGGGTGATTAGTTTAGTAGAATCCCTGCCTGGAGAATGATTTCTGGATTCTGCCACATTGATTTATTTACTCCCCAGTGCCACAGTAGCAGCGCCAACCTTTTGCAAAAGAAAAAAAAATATTATCATCATATCTTTGGTGTCAAACATCGCATGAGCACAAGTATGAATGAAGATATGTTGCCTCAAGAATTCTGAGAATATTTTGTAACATCTTGTGTCCATGTGCCTTCTGAAAAAAAAACTAATATAATACATGGTCCTTTTTAGAAATAATGACTTCTCGCCATAGCACTATACAACCCCAGCACATTCAAATTCTAACCAAACATATGTCAAGAAGAAATATCACCGCCGAGGACAATACAAAAGCACTAAGCTAGAGTTTCCTTTTATCTACCTGAGTTCACATGTATTAGGCATATTGTCTCCTTACAGTGTAAAGCAGAAAGCACTCCTGATAAAGAATTTCAGAATAAAAGATATTTATATATAAATAATTTATAGCCAGGCCATCTTCCCACATGATTTACACTGCATATACATTTGGATATTGGTCGACATTCAACAAAGACTTCGTTTTCCAGCTTCTGTTACACCCTCAACGTAGGAAAATACAGACATTGTTAATGAAGGTTTCTTAGAAGACAGTGACAATGGCCCACTCTACCCAAAACCAATTCAAAAGGTCACCTTAGAGCAGTTGGTAGAGTGCCTGCATTACACGGATAAGGCATGGGGTTTGATCTCCAGTCCCACATAAACAGGGAACCTATAATCCCAGGGTCAGAGAGACAGGGGCAGGAGGACCAGAGCTCAAAGTTGTATTAAGCTATTTACAGAGCTTGAGGGCCTCCACATGAGATCTTGTCTAAAACACACACACACACACGATCACCTTTGGGGAAAAAATTCTTTTTTTTTTACAGAATAGAATTGGATATTTATTACTTAAAGAAGGGGGAAAGAAAGGAGAGAGAGAGAAAGGGAAGAAAGAAGAAGAGGAGAGAGGCAGAGGGAGCCCCAAGAGAGAGACACGCGCACGCAAAGAGAAAGAACAGAGAGTGAAAAAATTTCTTCTATATTTCCTTTTGTTTTGTTCATGATTCTTGAATAGAAACCAAAACATCCCATGCACCCAAAAGAAGTCCTTCTAATTAAACCACCACTGACCACTTTGGGGTACTCCCAGGGAGGATTATTAAAATATGAAATTTCACAGTAGAGCCAATTTGCAAAATAAGAATACATTTACATTCTGAATCATTTCTCCATAATATAAGAATCCTGAAAAGGAACTTCTGGGTGGCTTCACTGGGAAAGAAAGCGATCTTTTGTATTTTTGTCTTTTCTTATTTTCAAATCCATCAAGTTTTAAACTTTCAACAGATGACTGACTCTAAGAAGTAGAATGGATGAGTCTTTTTTTATTAAAAATGTCCACCTCCTCACCTCCTCCCATTTCCCTCCCCCTCCCTCTCCAGTCCTAAGAGCAGTCATGGTTTTCTGCCCTGCGGGAAGTTCCAGGTCCTCCCCTCTCCATCCAGGTCTAGGAAGGTGAGTATCCAAACAGACTAGGCTCGCACATCTTTTTAACCTGCTCACCAAACAAGTACTAATTCCCATCTCCACTTTAAAAAAAAATAAGTAAATACTGACCTACTAAACATGCTCCTGTGAATGAATGGGGAAATTTCTCTTCCACTAGTGGCACAATCAGAGGACTAATGCCAGCTGCAAATCTCAGTATAGTTTACAGCAATGGCCTCCAACTCTCTATCCTAGAGGGAAATGGAGAAATCTGAAGCCTGAGAACTGGACATTTTCCTGAGATTTGTCAAGAAAAATCTAAGGTCTTGGTTAGAAAAGTAGAGTATCTTATAGGCTAGTTATCAACTACTTATAAATTTATATTATCTAGCAATAATTTAGAACTTGGATTTTTATTTTACTAGAAATAGATACTTCTATCAATCCCTTCCTTTAAATTAATAGTCTCGCTTTCCCAGATCCTCAGTAGACTACCTCAATATGTTTGCCATTACAAACTTTCTTTTTCTGTGATACAAACTAAACCCCACAATTTCAAAACTTAAGACGATTGCAATGCATTTTGCAGTCACACCTGATGGCTGCACCCCTGAGTTATTCAGGAACTCACGTGACAACACACCCAACATTCCAACACAGGGTTCCACTGCCAAGTCAGGGGAAAAGGAAGCATAACCTCCATCTGCCATCCCACACCTCAACACAGAATGGCTGCAAGTGACGAGGATGTTCAGCTGCAGCCAGGACAAATGGCATAGTTTCAACAGAACTAGAATGGAAGCCATGGCAGAAGTGAATATATGCACCATGAGAGGAGGTTTCTAGAATACCTGGAAACCCTTTCTCTGAAGATACTTCCTGCTAAACTCATTCAAAATCAGTATACTCCAGCTTTGGAGAAAGGACCGACCAAAAGACATCTCCTATCCACTAAAATCAAAAGCTCTGCTGTCAAGATGGCTCAGTTGGTAAAGGGAACTACTGAAAAAACCTGATGACTTGGACTCTATTCCCAGAAGCCCACATGAAGGTGAAAGGCAAGAAACAACTCTACAAAATTATTCTTTGGCATCCACCTGCCTATCATGGCACAAGCACCCACACATACACACAATCATGATATAATATACCCAAAAATCTAAAGAATTGAAAGCCATGAATCAAACTGATGGATATTTTTAAAGAAAATTAACATTTTTAATCAATGAAGTATTGGTGAGAGGAGCTCCTGCTTTAGAAGAGCAGTGATCCAGGTCTAGGTCAAGCCTTCATTACCTCACCAAGCATTCCTGTGTTTTAGCTTTGGTTATTAACAGCAGCCAGACTTGGTAGCACATTCCTTTAATCCCAGAGTCCTTAAAGGCTGAGGCAGGAGAAACACTTGTGTAAGGAACCAATAGGACTATATAGTGAGTTCCAGGCCAGAAAGAGCTACACAATGAGGCTGTGTCTCAACCACACAAAGAGAATAGACAAACAGACAGACAGACAGACAGACAGACAGACAGATAACCAGCTGATTATGAGACTTGTACACATCAAATTAAAATCTTCCCACGTTACTACTTTCAGAGAGTAGCTTGATTGGGTATATTTGATCTTTTCCAAGTGGGGATTTAAATTCCTATTCATTGTACTTTATACATCATCTCCATGAAGCTAGCCTAATCTTTATTTTATTACCTAATCACATATAGTTTTAGATACTGTGTAATCTGTCTGATCTGAACCCCCTCCACCGTGTGCCCTGTGTATATCAGAGATTGCAAAAACTTATACTGAGAGATAATGGTTTTGGGTTAAGTATGTCTACCCCCTCAAGCAAATAACTTTGAGCAACTGGGGAAGTGTTTTAAACATTGCCCACATTGCCCTAAAGTTTGATGTGAGTTACTACACTTTGACCACTGTCCTGCACCTCCTAAATCTGGACCACGTGTGACTGCTTACATCAATTCACTGTGGTAGACTGGATCTGAGTGACTTTCAGGGTGTGTCATATAATGCAATTCTACCTTTACTTAATCACTGAATGAAGCTCATAGCCCTGACCCACCATGTAAGAAAGAAAGCTACTCAAATCTCTCAAGCTATGAGAAAAAGAAATCACAATGAGATGGACCAGGGCCACTTAGGGCAGTCGAGAGAACAAGCGGAAAACCTGGGCAGGTGTCTTTGTTAGGGTTTCTACATAAGAGGCAGGGTAGAATCACAAGTAATTTCAGTAAGAACTGAGCCAGCATGAACTCCCTAGCTCTGCAGTTCCTGGCTGTGGTGTGATTAAGACTGCAGAACAGATCGGTGGTGGCACACACCTTTAATCACAGCACTTGGGAGGCAGAGGCATGTGGATCTCTGGGTTTGAGAACTGCCTGATATACAGAGAAAGTTCCAGGGTAGCCAGTGCTACAAATAGAAACCCTGTCTCAAGAAAAAGAAAAAAGAATGCAGAATGGTGACTCAGTCTCAAGGCCCCCTGGATTGTTTGGTTTGAAGCAAAAGGCATGTGTGTGTGCAAAGCATTTGAATCACAACCTCCAAAAGTCTCAAGTCCCTTACAGGCTGCCCTGGCCTGCTATAGTGGACCAGTCTTTCCCTGTCCCATCCCAAAAGTTTCTTCTTTCTGATTTACCATAAATAGTGGCACCAGCACACCTCTGTGTGAAAGAATATTGGTACCAGAAAACCTGCTAAAGAGCTGAAGCCACAAAGTCGTCAGATAAGCAGGCATGTGGAGAGAGAAGGTGCCTATGGAGAGAAACGAGACAAAGACTCATGCTCGACTGGGGCTTAGGCATCCAAATACCATTGAGAATTCAGCTAAAAGAATTGACAATTAATAAAAGCCAAGCAAAGGTTGGTGGGACTACATAAAAATCTTTACAGATGAAGATGGGAAGTGTTTGCTTTCTCCACACCCCACCATGTGCTCCTGCCAGAGTGAGGGTGGGAGATTCTCTTGTGTTTCAGATCTAAAAGGAGTCAACAGCAGCCACTGCAGGAGGAATCAGAGAGTCCATCCACAGGCCTCTGTCAAACTACCTATGGAACTAGCAGTCCATAAAGGCAATAAAAGTGTCACTCTTAGGGCACTGATTCAAGTCCCCTTGGTGCTGGAAGTCTAGAACAGTGAAAACAGAGGCAGGAAAATCACACAGGGATCAAAACTACAGCACAGGCAGAGGTAATATTTATTAAAACCACACTTCTGAGAACCCGGGACACAGATCACGACTGAAGCTTGAGCTGGGCTTGGGGCCCATACTTTGAATGGCAGAGGCAGGAAAATCATGAATTTGAAGTCAACCTAGGATACACACAGGCTTTGTCTCAAGGAGACTCTTACAGTCTGTGTAAGAACAGGAAATCCTCTGTGTGTGTGTGTGTGTGTGTGTATGTATGTGTGTGTGTGTGACATGAAAGTAGAAGCAAAATGCCCCATGAAACAGAAGGCACTAATAGGAAAAGAGAGGGATGACAAACGGAGGAAGGAGCCAGAGGCGGTAAGAAGATGCTCAGAGCATAATATATACTTGTATAAATATGTCCTTATGATGGGGTACAGACCTAAGCAGAGAACTCTCAACAGAGGAATCTAAGATGGCTAAAGGACACTTAAGGAAATGCTCGACATCCTTAGACATTAGAGGAATGTAAATCAAAACAACTCTGAGATTCCATATTATACCTGTCAGAATAGCCAAGATCAAAAATACTGATGACAACTTATGCCGGAGAGGTTGTGGGGTAAAGGGAACACTTCTGCATTGCTGGTGGGAGTGCAAACTGGTACAAGTTGCTTTGGATTTCAGTATGGCGATTTCTCAGAAAATTAGGAAACAACCTACCTCAAGACCCAGCAATACCACATTTGGGTATATACCTAAAAGATGCTCAATCATACCACAAGGACATGTGCTCAGCTATGTTCATAGCAGCACTGTTTGTCACAGCCAGAACCTGGGAACAACCTAAATGCCCCTTGACCAAAGCATAAATAAGGAAAATATTGTACATTTACACAATGGAGTACTACACAGCAGAAAAAAATAATGACATCTTGAAATTTGTGGGCAAATAGGTAGCTCTAGAAAACATCACATTGAGTGAGGTAACCCAGACCCAGAAAGACATGTATCATATGTACTCTCTCATAAGTGCCTTTTAGACATAAACCAAAAAATAAAAAAGCCTACGATTCACAATCCCAGAGAACCTAGACAACAAAGAGGACCCTACGAAAGACATACATGGATCTAATGTACTTGGGAAGTAGAAAAAGACAAGATCTCCTGAATAAATTGGGAGCATGGGGACCATGGGAGAGGATAGAAGTGGAGGGGAGAGGCAGGGAAGGGAGCGGAGGAAAAATATGTAGCGCAATAAAAACATTTTTAAATGTCCTTATGTATCCTAGTACCATGTATTTAATCAGAACATCAGAAAATAAACCTACCACAAACACACTACTACAGTTCCACAAGCTCTGACATAATGAACAGTCACCATGTAATGCTGCTCCAGGAGTTACAAGGAATGTTGGGAAGGAGCATGAAAGACTGAAAGCTGGGGTAGAGCAGACTTTAAGAAAAAATCCTGGAAACCCTCACACACTTACACATAGGTAATTTAAGGAATTTAAGGAATGTGAGCACAGAGGGTAACCATAGCAACTACCAATTTTAAACCCCATCCGATTCCTCACCAGATGAACAGAAATCCCCACACTAAAGGCCTAATAGCGGAGGATACTCACTCCCAACACTCCCAAGCTTAAAACCTTCCCAGCTCAGCCTTTCCTGCCATCCACCAAGTGTCTGTTTCCCAAGCAAAAAATTACAAGGCACATGAAGAGCTGAGGAAAAAAATAATACACTCCCAGGACTCGAACAACTCGTGTGACAAGACTCAACTATGATGCAGATATTAAAAGTATCTGGTGGAGAATTTAGAGCAACTATAACCACATGCTAAAGTCCTTAGTGTAAGTGCCGGGCCATGTACAAGGTCAGATGTGCAATTTCAGCATGAGATGGAAGCAAGTTCACATCCCAGAAGTGAAAAAACACAACAGAGATCAAGAATACATTCTACAGTCAGTCAGCTTCTTGTCACTGTGAGATAAATACTTGGAGCGAACACATGAAAAGGGAAGAGTTCATCTTGTGGGCTCAGAGATTTTAATCCATCATCACTAGGTTTCCTGGTTTCTGGGCCTCAGTCAAGTGAACATCAGTCATGGGAGTGTAGGGTAGAGGAAGCTCCTCATTGTGGCTTTTGGGGAGCAAAACCACGAGAAGGATCCCAGGAAAAGATACCCCTTCAAGGGCGTATCCCTCAGTGACCTATTTCCCTAGCTAGGTCTCACCTCTGAGTGACTCATTACGCTATCAACCCTTCCGCAGATTCATTCATTAACGAGATCTTAATCCTCATGATCCATCCACCTGTTATTGGCCCCCATCTCTGAACAACGCTGTCAAAAGGACTGAGCATTCAACAGAGGAGACCCAAACCATTAGAAACTGCTTCGTCCTACTCAATACAACCCAGGAAGGAATCAGTGACTTTAATGGAGTCAACAGAAATTCTGTAGGCTAAAATACAAAGGGAAAAAATATCACCCAGTAATGGTGGGTGAGATAAAACTATATGGTCCAATATATATATATATGCAATTGGAATATCAGAAGAACAAAACCTCTAAGAAATAGCTGCAGAAATAGCAGCCAAGAATGTCTCAAAATCAACAATAAACACCTAAACTCAAATCCAAGTAGAGCAGAAAACACTCAAACAGACACACACCTACACACTGCACAGTTGAGCTCTCAAAACAAAATTCATGTATTAGAAAAACAGAACAAAAGGGTCCAACCAAAATCAAAAAGAGCCAGCTGGAGGCTGAAGAAGAGGGAGGGTGATTGGAAATGGGAACGGGGTGTAATGACAAATACATATGATGACACCATGGTAAAGCACAATACTTTGTACTCTAACGTAAAAGATAATTTTTTCTTTTAAACTGGGATATCCTGAAGGCAGCCCAATTAAAAAGAATATATATATATGAATAAAAGAAAAAGAGAGAAAAGCAAAGTGCATTTCTGCTAAGAGAACTGTCTACAAAGTCAAGCGCTGGTCTCTCTTGTTTTACAATCTTTTTTCAAAGATGTTTACAGTGAGATGACATCCAATGGTAGAAATAGTAATTCTCTTCAGAGCAAACGGCAGGTTTGTTTACAGCCTTGTAAGATACAGTGTCTTGACAGCAAGGACTGACTCACGTTGTTTGTTATAAAAATCTAAATTCTTTAAGGTCAGCATCCTACAACTTGCTTCATGTAGGCCCATAGACATCAGCCTTCTGAGAGCTGGAGGAGGCATGGCTGAAGTGGACGTGGCAGGTGTTCTTACTTGCCAGGCCATGAGAAACAGCTACTTTTTCTGACTCTAGAGTCTCCTATTGCCAGCCTCTGTGAAACTGTGACAGACAAAATTTTTGGCTTGCCAACATGATAAAATTACAGACTCTTTATCTTTCATTAAGTATAACAGGGGGAAAGAAATTTAACAGCAGATTTCTTGTTAGAAATCACATAACACAGAAAACAGAGGCTAATACCATAAAATTGCTGAAGGAAAAAAATCAACCCAGTGTTCTGCTTCCTGCAATATTATATATGTTATAGGTCTATAACTCAAAACAATAAAGTAGAAATAAAGACTTTCTCAAACAAACAACTGAAAGAATGCATTTCCAGCTTTAAGAAAAATTCAAGAAAGGTATCCAGGGAGAAGGAATATGATACCAGACAAAAAATGGAATTACATAAAACCTAGAAAAGCATTAGAATAAAATAAATGTCTACTGGAGCCCTAAGGTACCAATAGCTGCCCAGTCATCCCTCAAGCTGACAGTTCCTTTTGGACACTAGATAGTCAGCCCCTGAGTGGTCTGAGGGAAACTGGTAAGAACTATAATGAATCCAGGGAACCAAGAGAACATGAGCTAACAGAGTGAGGCCAGCTGCATCCCACAGTTCCAAATGCCTTTGACCAGCACTGCAAAGTATGTTCCGAACTGAAGCAATTCAAATCTGAAGGCATCTGTTCAAACGGCTAGCAATCCAGATTCTGCCTACAGATTTAAGCTTGCTTTGCAACAAACACAACACGAGAACAATAAATTCTATGAGAGGGGCAACTCTTTGAGAGAACCTTAAAAGGTTCTTAATGGGTTCTAATCAGGGTCACAGACACAAGAAATGGACTTCACAAGAGGAGGTGTTTCATTCTGGAGTTCACGTAGGAAGCTGTGAACTTGAAGGCTTCGCGTGTTCATTTGGACTCTGTGTTACTTGGATTATGTTGATGTGTGATAAGCCTGACCACGCTATTATTAGTACCTCACAATATCCACCTTTCTCTAAGTCAAGGGGAAGATTAATTTCTGGCTCCATCAGCTAGGCAGAGCTGTGTGATGCCTTCCGCCAACAAAGAGGGAGCAAATGTGACGTGTCACTTTTAGCCCGAGGTCATGAAAAGTCTGCTGTGTCAAGAACATGGTTCTTACATGGAGTTCATAGGCAGACAGGATTAACATGTTCTCAGTCACTGAGTCATGGCATAGAGGACACCGGCAGTGGCAGGTTGCCTAGATCCGGGAAGAATTCGTAGATATTGTGTTAAGTCATTGGGTAAACAATTTACATAAACAACCTTCAACAGTTTTCTTCCACCTAGAGCACTTTCGGTGTTTCCAGAGTAACACAAAGGGAAAGAAAATTACGGGGCAAGGTAGAGCTCAACAAAACCTTGAGAGGGGGAATATTTATGAGTCCTGGATCAGTTTCTACTTTCAGTTTATCATCAAGCAGGAGGCCGTCTTACTCTGATCATGGGTACGAGCAAGGCTATGATAACGAGGCCAACCTGTGTAATCTCCCTTGTTTGCCTCCACCAGAACAGCGCGATACGAAAAAGCCAAGTCCCTGATGTGATGAAAATCTCTCCGTTTCACAATCAGCTGAAAACGCTGTGGGCCCACAGCCAGAAAGCATTCTTAGGCTACATCTTTTTTTTTTTTCCCGCGCCCTAAATTAACCAGCTNGCCAGAAAGCATTCTTAGGCTACATCTTTTTTTTTTTCCCGCGCCCTAAATTAACCAGCTGGAATTCCCTTTTATGTGCCAACCTACTCAGTCTTTCTTTTAATGGGAGATCTGCCTCTCATCATAGCCATGGAACAGTACATTTTCTGACTTCTCTCCGAAAGCAGACTCTCCGATACATCAGCTCGAGAGGGTAAAGACAGATCCCAGAACACTTGTTTCAGACAGGATATATGGATGCTGTACACAGAGCTAAGTAGACTTTTGGAGTGCCTGCCATCACTGAGCAAAACTCAACGGGAATATCCAGGGCCATTGTGTGCACAATAATTCAAGGGAGAAAGAGCTGTTATAAACAAGAACTCAGCTGATTAATTCTGTCAATGACAAAGAGTTCTGTGACAAAGGGCAGACTGGGCACAATGCTTTGAAAAGCAAACCCAGGAATTTTCTGATACTTCTTGTTCAGGGAATTATTCCATATCATCTAAAGATCAACGTAATTTTTTAAAAAAAAAAACTTAAAATCAAAAAGCAGATCTGAATTATAATAATATAAAACTCAGGTAACAGGGAGATTAAGCGGTATAAGAAAGGCTTTCCTTTATTTGTTAAAATACAGTAATTATACATCTATCATATGCCTAGCCCTGAACTCATGCGGTGGGTGACATTTTGAGATTCTCTGTTCCTACCTGTACCTCCCCCTTCCCGAGCAGAGCAGCAAGGACTCTTCTAGGGTGCAGACTCAAACGATTTGTTTCTCACCAGCACTCGCAGCAGCTGCGCAGCCTCAACAAATTACTTAATCCCTGGGCTTCAGTTTCCTTGTCTACAAACTAGGAGTAACAGCAATGGTGGTTTAAAAAGTGAAAATACAGAAAGGTCAGAACACTGTATATTTTTCGAGGTTTTGTTTTACTCAATATCATTTCCTTTTCACCTCTTATCTCCCATTCATACTGGTAGCTCTCCTTTGTGCTAGAGAAAAATGTACCACATTAAAAAAAAAAGAAATATTTTTAAGTCACTCTGAGGGCCCAAGGGGATCAGATCAACATGCCCTCAAAGAGAAGACCCAAAGCCAACTGAATTGGGGGACTCCTGGGGCAAAATCCAAAAAAGTAAAAAATCAGTTTCAAATAAATGATAGGACTGGTGGTGCAACTCAGTGGTAGAGCAATTGCCAGACATGTGCAAGGTCCTGGGTTCAGCCCCAGCACTTAGAATAGACATACTAAGAATTGTGTCCATATAGAAATCCTCTGCAGGCACTGGCTAGTCAGTTAGAGAACCAGCTAACTAACGTACAGGTAGTACATTTGCTACTTTTACTATCAGAAATAAGAGCCTTTGTCCTTCCTTTTTGTCCTTAGTATATCTGAACTATTTCATTAGCTATAAAAATATCAAATAAACTTTTTGCTTAACATAAGTGTTTTTATCATTGGAATGTGATCTCTTTGAACTTACGAACATTTCCTCTAGTGAGAAAAATAACTACATTTGCTTCTCCACTTTTGTAAACTGACAAAATTAGTTTAGCCACTATTAGTTCATGGGGTCTTGCACTTGAAATGGAATATATCAGACCACTGAATCATAATAACATACCCTTCATCAGAGAGGCAAAGGTTATCAGACATCACGTAGGAATAAACAAAACCTCTCCACTTCTGTGCTGTGCTGGTCATATCACTAGGAAGCAACGTGGCTACTTTTGCTTCAGTTGCCCATTCTTAGATCCTAGCATCACTTTTTTTTCATATTTTAGCATTCTGAAACAAGATTAATTTTTCAATCTATAGCAAAAGAAACTGTTGCTGTGAGTATAGTTCAGTGGTAGAACCCTTGCCGAGCATCCACAAGACCATGGATGCCATCGTCAGCACAACAAAAAGAGAAAAAGAAACAAGCTTGGCATCTTCAAGGTGTTGTTGTAATATCTCTTACAATTTTCTATTGCCTATATACACATGTATGTGGCACATATATGAAAACATACATATTTTGAAATATATGATAGAATTTTCAGAGATAAGAGAGATTATTGTAACTCTATAAAGGAAAATCATTCAGGCAACAACATTCTATCAAAAATATTGAGATGTTTACCTGTAAGATATTTAAGACCAAGTGGAAGAACAAATTCGCACAAAGTAGTTTTTCATTGTGACTCAAACTTAGAGCTCCTTACTCTCAGGAGCTGAGGGGATCCAGAGCAGGAGTGTGGAAGCCAAGTATCATCATGACACATATATCATGCTGAAACCTTAGAATTTGAACATGACAAAGGTTTACGTAAAATTTCAAAGCATAAGACACATCTGCATAAATGAACACACATTATTTTCAGTGTAAAAACTGTCTACATTTAACATGCCTTACACTACAAAAAGCTGTATATCTTATAACTGTAGTGTTGTGAATTGTTTTTAGAACATCAGTTTCATAAACAGAATCAACTGGCAGAGACACTACAATGGATAAAAGCTCCTCGGATTCAGATGCTAATAGCAATATGGACAACAATTGAGAAACATATATCTGAATCTAAGTTTTTTTCTAATTATCAACTTGGATTACATTTTCAAATTGGAGCAAGCAAGGTGTTTCACTGGGTAAGGGAATTTACTATTGACAATCAGGAGGAAACTGAAGGTGAAAAGAGAAAATTGATTCCCAAAAGTTGTTCTCTGACCTCCATATATGTACCTTGGAGCACACACATGCACACATACATGATGTGGGATACCCCTCTGTATGCTTTGAATATATTTTATTACCATTGGTTAATAAAGAAGCTGATGTGACCAATAGCCAGGCAGAATAGGGCAAGACAGAAAATTCAAACAGAGATACATGGAGAAAAAGGGCACAGCTGGGGAGGCACCAGCAGTCACCAAGAAAGCAAAATATTAGGTAACAAGCAATGAGCCTTGTGGTAAAATATAGACTAAAAGAAATAGGTTAATTTGGTTGTAAGAGCTAGTTAGTAATAAGCCTGAGCCATAAACCAAAATTTATAATTAATATAAGCCTCTGAGTGTTTTTTTAGGAACTGGCAGGTAGGAGAGAAACCTCTAGTTACACACACATACACACATTAAGTAAATAAATGTAAAAAAAATCTCCAAAACTGAAGCTTAAATGGAAATGTTGGGGGTGGCACTTAAGAACATAGCAATAGCATTGTTCAAATATTCTAACACAATCATAAGAGGCATTTGTTTTTCAGTTCACAATTATTTTCACTTCCCAACTGCAGAAGGTATAAGACATAATAATGTTGTTGACACATGGCTGGCACTAAGTATTTGCTCATTATATGAATAAACAAATCAAATTTAATTAGTTCATCCACATAGAAAGGAATGTATGTAGGTATTTAAGAAAGTTAATACTAGTCCCACCCTATACTGATTCTACTCTGGAAAACTGTTGGAGACAGTTTTCATTCTGCTTATGTGGCAGCTAAATGTCTCACACTAGTATTGCTTGAAGCTCTGTGAGGAAAATATATGTGTGTGTGTGTGTGTATACATATATACATCTTATAGATCATATGCAACTACAAGAGAAAGTTGTCAATTGAAGAATTATGTTCTTAAAATACAAAATAGTTGTGTCTTGAAAGCTGATCTATATACCTATCCCTTTTTAAATTCTGTTTCATTATTCTGTTTTGATTAGAACTCAGTTTCATAGCACCCTTAGGTGCCAGCATGAGAAGTTAGGGTCAAATAAATTTCTGATTTGTGGGCTAATGAAAGTCTTGGCACTTCCACTGTGACCTTTATCTTCGCTCTGGAGTTCTCATTAACAGGGCAAGAGGTTGTAGCAGGATTCAACATCCTATATTACTTCTTCTACGCAGGAGATGTCAACATTTATAGTCACACAGCAGGTAGTTATAAATAACACAAATCAGATACAAACAGGGTCATCTTTGATCTTTTCAACTTGATCTATTCCTTCTTTATCAACAGAGAAGGGGCCCGGTATCACCACACACTCACCATTTGCCAGTCACTAGCTTCTGGGGTTCCTGCTCTGGTCAAGCTGATTAATTCAATAAGAAAGATTTTGGCATTTAATCTCTTCTGCTGATGAAATTGCTTTAAAAACATGAAAAGAAATTTGTGTCATGCAGATATGTGCTCAGTGCTGTAGGTAGAGATTTTCTGTCGGCATTCACTCCAAAATAACCACATGGAAACTTGTTAACTACAAATGCTCAGTCGATACCTCTCAGATTTACTAACTTATTACTAACTAGCTCTTATACCTTAAATTAACCCATTTCTTTTTCTCTCTTTTTTTTTCATTTATTGAGACAAGGTTTCTCTGTAGCTTTGGAGCCTGTCCTGGAACTCACTCTGGAGACCACACTGGCCTCAAACTCACAGAGATCCACCTGCCTCTGCCTCCCAAGTGCTGGGATTAAAGATTTGCACCACCACCGCCTGGCTAAATTAACCCATTTCTATTAATCTCTATATTGCCACATGGCTCGTGACTTTACCTGCCCTGAGCATGATTTGTTTCCTGGTTACTCCTCTGACTCCACCCTTCTTCTTCCCAGTGTCCTTAGTCTGGTTCTCCCACCTGACCTTATCCTGTCCAGCGATTGGCCAGTCAGCTTCGTTAGTCAACCAATCACAGAGACAAATCTTTACAATGTACAAAGAGATTGTTCCACAGCACAGTGCAGACTCATTTTATTTAAAAGGCATTCTAAGTCAAGTCTACAGACTGTTTTAACTCAGCCTTTGGACCAGAAGAGACTCATAATAATTGAGATGGTCTGTAAGTAAATGTGCTTTCACAAGCCTGGCACCCTGAACTCAATCCACAGATCCACGGAAAGCTAGAAAGAGAAATAACTCTTTTACAGGTCTGTACTCTGCCCACCACACATGCACCCACACACTCATATCATGCACACATGTGCGTGCGCATGCACATACACACTCACATATATACATGCAATTTTTTAAAAAAGACTCTCAAATGTTTGCCTCAAAGCATCAAGTAAAAATCAATAAGCACTCATTTAAAAACAATGGACCCTGTAACATACTCTATTAAATTATGAGGTAAAAGAGCACAAAATTTAAAATCAGAAGATATCAGTTGCAGTTGATTCACTGAGTAACTATTGCCAATACATTTAACCTCTTTATCCGTTGAGTTGGTGTTTCTCCTCAAGAGAACCTGACTAAAACCTGAGATTTGAAGATGAAACCCAGCCCCCATTGATGCAAGTGTCTGAGCACTTGGTCCCCAGCTGATGTCACTATTTGGGAAGATTGTAGAACCTTTAAGAAGGAAACCCTGAATGAAGGAAGTGGGTCATTCGGGGCAGGCATTTAGGTTTTACACATACTAGAAAGCCGTGTATGCCACTCCCAACGTTTCTGTTGCAAGTTTGTGTTGCAGGAAATGCCATGGTAAAGGAATTGCATCCCTTTAATAAGAAGTTCCTGCTTCTAAGCAGTCACAACACAGTTAGTCTAGAATAGTATGTATATGTATAAAACCATAATTAGGTAGCTTGGTACTGACTTATAGCTACAGACGATATTTTGTTGAATTCTTTCAGGATTATTCCTAGTTCATTGCAAATATTAAAATACAGAACAAAGGTAATATGTGCCACACACAAACTGTAGGAAATGCAAGCCAACTTTGTAGTACATGGGCTGTTAAGTCTCTCCAGTTGGCCCTCCAGGACAGGAAGGTAGGCTAGTGCCTAAACCTCACCTACAGAAGTGAGCTCTAAGGTTGCCTGGTGGGGTTGCAGTGTCTAGTCCCTGGAAGGCTTCAAGCAGAAGCCAAACAACTCTCCCCAGGAACTGTTGCAGCAAGGAGATTTTATTTTGTTACATCAACCTACATCATCTTTGACTTTCAAAGCTAGTCTTCTTATCTTGGTGGCAAGTTTGTGTGACCACTATTGTAACTAATAAAGTGGATAACACTTGGTAAACCTAACTGAATATTTCAAGATTCAAGTGAGTAATTCCAGACTATATAAATTCTCTGAGAATACAGATAATAACATTTCCACGGTCTGAATACAGTTTTTGCCTTAAAGGTTTTTTTTAACCCAAAACAGTCATTTTAAACTTTGATAACCACTTTAAAAAGATGTAGGATGCAATTATTCTCATCCACTGCTAATTTAAAAATTGTGATGGGAAATTAGGAGCCTTCAAAAATAATCTCTTTTGGCTTGGTAACTTCAGAGTTCATTCCACCTGACCTCTTCCTAGTACTAAGCAAAAGCGTATGCAAAGAATGTGCATATAAAAAACTCAATTGGAAGCTATTTGTGCTTGTTAGAATTTCAAAATAACCTTAAGGTTTAAAAGTAAAACATTAGATCATGATTACCCATATAATCTGGTACTCTGCAACCCATTAAAAATCATGTCTGTGAAACTTCATTCACAGAGGGAAATTCTCATGGTATATTCAATAGTTAGAAGAGATTTAAAATCCATTACATTGGATAATCCCAACTTTGCTTTAGATTGTATAGATACCTATTAATAGAGAAATCAGTATAGATATTTCTTCGACCTTTTCCTTTTTACACACATATGGATCAGGAAAAATAATGCTCCTTCAACTATGATGATGAAATTCCTTCTCAAATATGCTGAAAACTAAAAAATATTGTGAAAAAATATATGTAATCAACCTAACCTACCAAACCTCACACATTGACAACACTGTAGTGTTGTCCTGTAGTGTGAGTTGTTGAGCTTCATGATCTTAGGCTGACTAGAAGGGGCGGTTCTTTACCATGATGTTGTAAGAGCTTATGATACTAAATATCACTAGCCTGAAAAGACACTGAAATTCAACATACTAATTCGACAGACTAATACTAATAGTAGATGGCATATTGCTTTTTCACCATGCTCAAAAAGTAGTGTAAGTAGAATCGCTATGAGCTGTGGACTGCCTGGGGGGGGGGAAGTAACAAGGGTAATGTGATTGTCCTTTCTGTATTTTACAAAATTCTCTCATTCTTCCATAATGAATAAGTATTTATATAATAAAGAAATTCTTGTGTGACATTCCCTTTTAAAGACTCTCCAATAAATTCTTCTCGATTCCATGGCTATCCCTTTAATTCAATAAACACATTTTGAGGACTAAGTTGGACCAACACTTGGAAGTATCCTTTACTATTTCTTACTAAGTGTTCTATTTGTTTTTATATTTATTTTACATCCTGACCAGTTTTACCTGCCCCCCCATCCACTCCTCCTCTGTTTCTGTTCAGAAAGGGGCAGGCATTCCACGGGCATCAGCAAAGCATGGCATATCAAGATGAGGTAGGACTAAGCACCTCCCCCTGTTTTTAGGCTGGTCAAGGCAATCCAGTATGAGGAATAGGTTCTCAAGAGCCAGCCAAAGCATTAGGGACAGCCCCTGCTCCCATGGTTAGGAGAGACCATACTACACAACTGTCACATAAATGTAGAGGGCTTTTTTAAAGGCTGTGTCTTGCTATATTACTAGATAGTCTAAGCCTCGACCTCATAGTTATCCTTCCCCAGTCTCCCAAGCACACGACTATAGCCATATACCATCATATCTGGTTCTTTTATTACCTAAGTTATTACTATTAAAAATGTAAGGTTGATTGAAATAGAAACCTTATATTGCAGATTTTGGTGCACTATTTAATTAAATATGGCTAACAGATGAATTCCTCTGGTTAATTTGCATTCACCATTTAAAGATTCATATAACACAATGTGCAAAATGACACCTGAGGGCTGTGAGAGGTGGTCAGGGATGAAAAGCACTTCTCGCTCTTGCAGAAGACCTAAGTTTAGTTCCATTACCCGCACACGGCAGCTCACAGCTCTCTGTAATTTCAGTTCCAGAGACTCCAATGTCTTCTTCTGGAGTCCACTGATACCCACATGCATTAAACAGGCCACACAAACACTTAAAAATAAATCTTGTTTAAACAACAGTTGCTGTCTTGTTTTCTCTGTACCCGATGCCTCCCATGCAGTCAATCAGTTGACAGTGTTTTAAGGAAAGGATGAAGAACCATTAAATGTGATGTCATAAAGTTGGACTGGCTCAAACTACTTCTATAAAATTTACTTGACTTCTACCATGTCAGCACGTGTGAACTTTCCAGAACAGGACAGACGCAGACACTGACATGGTTCCCCAAAGTCCCAAACCAGAATAGTAACAGGAAGCTGGGAAGATTACCCGAAACAGCACCATGAGAAATCCTATTTGGAAAGGACGACGTTACCTTTGGCATCCCGAATTGCTCAGAACCACTTTGGGAGTAGGCGACTCCATGCCAGAGCTGCCAGCTCTGAGGTCTCTGGTCCATGTGGCCCATTCAGGTCTGTTGCCTGGCTTCCTGCCTTCCTTGTGACCTTGCTCGCCTCTGCATACCAGCTAGGGCTTCAGTAGCTGCTTATTGCTCACCCAGGACTACCAGTGGGCTCACAGGGACAAACTACCAAATTACACAGATTTAGCAAACACAAATGGAAAAGAAAATATGCAGGGCATGTTTTAGGTTTAGGCTATAGCCCATTGATAAACAAACTCAGTAAAAATATGTTTCACAGGATCATTTACAGGGTTGGAGGGTTTGGGGAGTATGAAGCTGCTTCCAGGAAAAAAAAAACTCCAATAGTTTATGAGCTTTATTGGGGAGAAAAGGACTCAGAATCTATATTCATAAACATCATTGAAAAAATTTAACAAAGTAGGTGTTGAGTTTATTTGTTTTAACAAAAGAACATACATAAAGTTCTATGATAAGGCTAAAGAAATTCTTGGACTGAGTCACATCATTGGAACGCAAAGTTAGCGTCATAAAGTAACCTCAAAAAGAATAAAATCCTGGCTTGAGTAATAGTTTGAGGGAAAATATCTGCCATCTTATTTTGACTCTGCAGGGTTTACCTTCATGATGTGAGCACATTCTTTAAGCAGGAAGAAGTGACTTAGGACGTTGTTTCTTTTTTAAGCAGGAATGGTTTCCATCAGGGCTAGTAATTGCTGATAGGATAAAGATCACACACACACAAAAAAAAAAAAAAGAGAAAAAGCCGACCTTCTCCAGGATGCATTAAAAAGTGAAAAGCCTGGCTGCTAAGCCTGGCTGCTGTATGCAATTGGTTTTGAAATCCTCATGACCAGAAGTCAGAAATACTGGGAGTTAATACACTGTTCAGGGATAAAGAGCACACTGGGTATCCAGAGATGCTTTCAAGGTGAAACTAACCCACATGAACAAACAAAGGAGCTACATCAGCTGTATCCAAACTGTATTCATATAAATTCTCCAGGACTTAACATGACAGACTGGAAGCAAAGCCACATGTTTCCTGCTCCATTGCCTGTTGTGGCGGCTTTTAAATCCCTGCCTCCCTAGGAAGTGACCTCATAAGAAAATCTTATAACGTTGTCATGTGGGGAAATCCTCATAACACTCAGGTTAATGCGCTTACACTGTATGGGAATATTTAATAAACGCCAAATCCTAAGGGGGCTTGATGCTAGCAGGGTCATGGAAAGAGTTCTCCCAGCGCACATCTGGGATGCTTTGTGGCATGTCCTGAAGTGGGCCACATGGCTTAATGGTTAAAATATAGAGCTAAAAGTTACAAGGGTTGGGGATTATATAGCAACTAGCTATTGACTGACGAACTGACCCTAGGTAAGTCATGACCCTGTAATACTTCAGCTAGCTGAGTTGTAATGTTGAACACAGAGGCCAAGTTTTACCTAATCCAGATGTAGACCAGCTCTCTTTTGCAACTGCAATCTCTTTTTTTAATATGGCTCTCATGTCTCCTGTTTTGTTTTGTTTTGTTTTTCACTTATAGAAAGGCAATGGTATACTATACGTACTCTAAGATGTGGAAGGATAAAGTCTGAAAATATTAGCCCTGACTCAGCCACACCCTAGTGTTTTTAGAACTGGCCACCTATGCTAGTCAGAGGAAGAACAACAGGTTGTATGCTCAGGGCTTAAGCATAGAGTAAATTATCATTAGAATCATTCCCAGGGCTGCCTAAGACAGGAGTCACAGCAGAATCAGATATCACAGCACATTGGTTCCTAGACCCCCGCTTTGGCTCAACACTTTCTAAGTTGCGGGTCCATCATAGCAAAGAGACAGGTAATAGAAACCAGTATCTGCCACTTAATACAACACAAGCTCTCGGAGCTAGGATTTGTTTAGTTCAGTGCCCTGGATTTACCACTGTTTTCCATTTCTCCCATCAGACGTGATGAAAAATAATCCACTTCTGGGTGTGGAACACTAGCATGCCTGCCCTCTTCTCCTCCCATCCCAGGTGCTGTTAGGGGACCAAAAGTTCATTGATTTTGCACCCAAGCCTATTTATGTAAGCTAAGATTGTAATTACCTAAATTATAGAACTGTTATTGAAATCAGTGAAGAATGCAAAACAGAATTATTGTTCCTATTTTTAAAAACCCAAATGGTTGTGTTCAAACAATTCAATAGGGTTGTGTTAAACTCCATGAGGACTCTGCCTTCAAAATGCTCTGAGAGTATTTTTGAGCTCTCAGTCCATTTGAAAGTAAGGAATGGTCACCACAGTGTTTCTTTCTGGAAGAGAGATCATTAAGATTATAATCAGCCAACTAACAATTTTTAAAAGGCCTCAGTGGCTAGGATGTGACTCAGTGATATGTCACTTCTCTGGTGTGTGCAAGGCCCTGGATTGGATGGCATCACCACAAAAACAGAAAGACTTTGGACTGATATCAAAAATCTACTGTCAAACAAAAAGATGTGTACATTTTAGCTTCAAATAATACATGTGTGTGTAACATACATTTATATATATACATATACGCTCACAGAAACTCATATGCATTTTAAATCTCAAATGATTATGTTCTGATTAACTTCTTAAATGTTTCATTATTTTCTAATTAGTAATGCCACTTTGTTAATTTCCTAATTAGTATTCAAATTACCAGTGGAAGACTGGGTGTATAGTTTCTGACTTTGCTTTCATTCAAGTATCACAAATGGTCAGTGGCCCTTGGAGATCTTACCCCAGCTATGGGATGAGGTTCTTTTTCTGTACACTCATTCTTTAGCCTTCATTGGAGCCAGGCAGCAGGGAGTGTGGCTCCTTGGGAGCCTAGGGCAGTCAAAAAGCAGCTCTGCTACCAGCACGATCCTATGAATGCAACAGCTTCCCAAGCTCTGCATTCACTCTGCGCTAGTATAGGAAAACCAAGGCCAAGCACGCCTGGATCCCGACTGCAAGGAAAGGTGCCCCAGCCCTCTCCAGTCAGACCAAATGCCTCTAACTTCCCCTTCGCTGACTCCAAGATATCAAGGGCCAGCTGCAACACCCCACACTGGACGGTTGACTCTTTCATTCCTGGCAATGGGACTTGCACATTTCATTAGCAAATGTAGCTGGCTCCAGAATCCGAGAGTTTCCCATCTGCACTCTCAACCAGAAATATTAATAAACAAAGGAATCATGTATTTTGCAAATCCCTTTGAAAACTATTGACTTTTGGCTGCTGCCGGGTAAGTGTTCATATGTTGTCAATAGCAGCAGAAAGTGACTAGCAATATTTATATGCTGTAAAACTGCCCACACTGCTGAAAAAAAGGGGGGGGAGGAACCGTTTGTTTCCCAATCCTGATGATTCTGTAGAAGCTTCTAAGAGAGTGAGACACGAGCAGTTAGCAGTCACTCCTCATGAGATAACCGGAAGAAATATTACAGGCGGTAACAATAAAGAGACAAAGTGTGGGTTGAAATCGCCCCTCACAAACGCTGTGGAAAAGAAACCCCATAGAATATGGACTCCGTAACTGCAAGAGAGCTCTCCTCACACCCTATTTCGCCAGCTCCCAAGGAGCATTAATGCGCAACATGAAATGGGTAACTGAGGGACAGAAGCTATTACGGGAAAACAACTGACGTTTACGGGTCGTTTTAGCAGCCCTGAGAGCCTTCGATCATTGACCAGCTGCCTCCAGCAGTCAGGGACTCCAGGAGAAAACCTCGGCCCAGAGAACCACAGATGCGCTAACATAAGCCACAGTGGCGTTATCCCCAGAATACGGCAGCGCGGAGTGATGGGATAATTGTGCCTGAGCTACACAGAATGCTCCTTGCAACGGTATCATTTGTCTTCCTGTAGACAAGCCATTGCCTCTGTCCAGCTCTTCTCAAGGTGAAACGTCAGCCCAGGCGCTTCTTGTGAAGCAAAATCACTCCACCAGAACCTGAAGCGTTTGCCCTGCCGACACTGTCTCACAGTGTGTGGTAATAAAGCAGACTGCAGGCCCTGTCTTTACAGGGAAGAATTGAGTTTGGTAAATTTTGCTATGCTCTGTATGAAACCATGTGCACCTTTTAAACTGCCTGGAAATTTGATCTATCACACTTCTTTTGTCTATAGTGCTGGTTTTTTGTTTTGCTTTTTTTTTTTTAAGTCCCAAACTGCGATTCAAATGTCTAAATTCAGGTAATATCGGGGCACTTCATAAATTTTATGGTGAATTTGAGACCTGTGGGTATCAAATCTCAGCAAAGGCAAGTCTCCCGGCCCACAGTCCACAGGACAATGGCATGGAGGTTGTTCATCCCCACACAAAATGCCAGTAACAACCGGTTTTCCAGTGGATCGGCAATTCCCCTTGTCCCACACAACCAAGAGTCTGAAATTCTATACCATGCACAGTTTAGAACCTTGGGAACTAGCAGGGAAATCCATAATGTTACACTCTGGTCTATGTACAGGTAAACATGCGCTCAAATTCCCAGACTTTAGGGACTGGAGAGATGGCTCAGCAGTTAAGAGCACTGGCTGCTCTTCCAGAGGACCTGGGCTCTAGTCCCATCACCCACACAGCAGCTCACAATTTTCTATAGCTCCAGTTCCAGAGGAGCTGAAACCCTCACACAGACAAAACACCAGTGTACATAAAATAAAATTAAATGAATAAATTCTGGGCTTTGGAGTGTCAAAGTGGCTCCACCTCAGAAAGGTTGCATATTGTCTAATGAACTTCAGAGTCAGCAGATGCAATGGTCTATAAAGGTCTATAAATGGTCTATAAAGGACACCAATTCTCTCAGTGTTGCAGGCAATACTGAAACCAGTGGACTACAAATCCGTACTTGTTGAGACAGAAAGAGATGATGGATGTCCCAGGCTCCTTGGAACAGCTCAGGCCAAAGCATCTAGCCTTCTTATCACTGCCTAGCAAGCAGAACTGGAGGAGACTTTCAGATCAGGTAACTTTCTGTGTCAGTGTAGACCAGTAAGGCTGAAAAATTCACAGAGAATTTCTATTGACTTCAGAGCTATGAACTTAATTACAGAATTTCCTCAACAGCCACATTCACAGATGTAAACTGTGATGGCCAGGTGGTCTGATATTCAACTTTGGGAAATATAAGATACTCAGAGATATTTATTTCAAAGAGGTGATTGTTGCCCAAACAATTGATTATTCACACTTTACCTGCAGGTTTTATAAAATTTTTATTATGAAAATGAAAGTATTGTTATAAATATTATTGCTTATTGCCAGTTACTGGGGTTGGTGTTGCCATAAGTCATCCTGTTTTGAATCCTGTTGATTTCCTAGTACTGTAACCAGTAACAAATTATATGTACCTTATAGAGAGTATTATATTATATATGTATACATATTATATATTATATGTATATATAATTATATTACGGTATAGAGTTTCCAGACTGATGTGAACTCAGCGGCACCTGTATGAAGTTTTTCAAAAGAACAATAATAAGTTTTACTAGATGTGACAAACACTATAAAAGTTAAATAATGTCACACTTTATAAGCATTTCATTTAATACAACTGAACACATGGAGGGCATTGAGGATGATATTTAATTTTTCCCATATGTAGGTTTAATGCCACACAAAAGGTTCAGTCCCAGATTGCTAATTTTCCACCATGTGGTAGCCATTTAGTTGTATTTTTTAAAACACTTACCAAATTACAGAGTCAAGTTTCAGAGGCAGCAGCGTCTGAGTGAGGTTTAAGGAACAGGGTATCCTTCTGGCTTAATGCTAGATCTCATGGGGAGACAGTAAATCCTGGCTATATTTTTATGACAGCACTCAGTGGTTTTTATAGGAATGAAAATGTGAGTTTGTAAAACCTTAGGCTAATTTAATTCTAAAAATAGATTTGATTGATATGTCTCTTTCCAAACACTGACCAATTTTAGCCAACTCTGAAAGCAGAGGCCATCGCCTGAGTCAATCCTTTTCACGGTTGTCTGTACGCTTCTAAATGAGCGCCAACCGGTGAATTTGGAAAGGTGAGCACAAAAGATTGTCCCAATTGTTTAATCTTAGGAAGTGACCTTAGCTTTGTCATTTAATCTTTTCCATGCTTAGGGATATGTTCAATTTACTGAGGCAACAGTATTTGCCTTTTTCATATCACAAAAAGGAACAATAGGGCCAGAGGAAAAACACTTCTTAATGCCACCTGAAGTTTATCTTCTGTAATCAAACACAGCGAACTCAGAACTTCCAGGCTAGGAAAAGCCAAAGTCTCTCCTTTTATTCACTTTTACCTTATTTTTAACAAGCTTTGAGTAGCTAAATCAGCCTCATGAGGAAATCCTTAGGAAGAGACAGAATCTCGTTGGCAGGGTGCTCGGGTCAGTGGGGGAAGTCACAGATCATTCATTACCAGCACCACCATCTAATGTGATAAAGGCACGTGGAGGTGCTAGGAAGACTTTGAAGCCCCATCCAAATGTTCATGGTTATCATGAATCCCACAAGGCTGGCCAGAAACCTGGAACTATTAGCCAGATCCTACATCTGCGTTCTATTGTCAGTAACAAAGACGCCACACCGTACACCTCTTTGGTCGTGCCTATCTGATCCAGAATGAAAACATAAAATTAAGTGTTATTTCAGAAATCATAAGCTCTTAAGTAAACAAATTTGTATCTCCCAAACCAATTACAGTTAATTCCCCCCTGAGTTCAAATGGTTTGGGACCAAGTCTGTTTCACACATAGCTGAATACTCTGGACAACTTAGCCAGGAAACTCAAAGTATATACATAAGTCTTTCCAAGGAGCCTCATAGCAGTGTGGGCAACAGGCATAGTGATCCAATGTTCAAGCTTGCGAACTTCGTAGCAGCAAGAGCAAGAGCGGGGAGAGCATGCAGCGAGAAAGTCTGCCTGTCAGGATTCTGGAAGTCTCTGCTCTCCTTCTGCCAGAGTCTATAATGGAATAAAAAGCCATCTACACTTTCAGGCAATCTAATAAAATTGAGCCTCCTCACTTTCCATGACTAACTGAACTTTTTCTCACAAATCCCAGCTATACTGCTCCAGAGGAGTTGAGGCCACAGACTTTCAACTTTGCATTTGACAGTCTTCCTGATTTATGGATCAAATATGTACTGACTATGTCTCTGAGATAACTTCAATTTTTTGGCTGCCTGTGGTGGTGGCCTATGAAGAATGATGATAAGGAAAGAGCTTTGGGTCTGCAGCAGTCCCTTGAATCTCACTGCTTTTCATGAACAAAGTTTAAAATCTTGGCTGACACCAAGCAGCCCTGGCACTAGGGCACTGGTTAATAGTCGCTTCATTCTCTGAAGACTTTCCTTGTTCAGACCCCTAGTCCAGGGGAGCCTTTGCTGGCCCTGGTGTGGTTACATATAAGAACTCAACTATTCTTGAAGTATTCTGCAAATCCTGCAGCCCCAAGAAATTCTTGGACTCGTTCTTGGTGTTTGGCCAGAGTGTTGCATAGATGTCTTGTTTCTCCTCAAGTCCAAGTGTCCAGTGTCCTTTAGAGATGATAAAGCCACAGTACTTGACTTTTTCCCTGCTAATTTGAGCCTTCCTCCAGGATACCTTGTAGCATTTGAGAGACAGTAAAGCCAGCAAGACTTTTGTCCCTTTCCAACAATCCTCTCAGGTAGAATTAGGAGGATATAATTTAAAGTCTCTCTGGGAATGGTCAGAAAGTCCTTAGCCAATGCCTCAGTGGATAAGTTAGGCAAATTCTTCAACTCTTTATAGAAGCCTGGTACAGGTTAACAGTGTTTTTTTTTCCTTCCCATGTGTGGGTACTCCCACAAGTCGTGGAAAGCAAGTAGTAACTGGCTTGTTGAAGACAGTCAGGGGTACAGGAGAGAATCCTTGAACTCAGGGCAGGTAAGCCAGCTCACTTGTGCAGGCAAAAGACTTAAGAGAATAAAGGACGCCGGACCACAAGATGATTGGTAACTATAGCATTGTTGATAACACCAAGGTCCTGGACCAATTGATGCATCTTGACTTGGAGGAAAGAATTGTACTAAGGGGATTGACATCCTACCAGATCCCCTGTACCCAGCAGTCACTGAACGTTGTCCCAAACTCTCAAATGTACTTCTCAGGGCACTGGATATTGTCTCTGTCACTCGGGAAGAGCACTAATTTCAGGTCCACCATAATAGGTGCATGATTTCAAGCCAAGCCCCTGGGCCCCTTTTCGGCCCAAACAGTGGGAAACTGTTTAGCAAGTGCGTTATATCAATTTACTTTTCTCCTGGGGAATATAGGAGACGTTCCTCTTCTCTAGATAATGACAGGTACGGTCATAATAAAAGTGCCCCTTGTTACCCAAGGTGAGGCTTGCTGTTCCTCTGGTAGTAAAGGTTATTTTCGCCTTCCAGATTCATCAAGTCTCTGCCCAAAGGGGCCATCAAACGTTCTGCTAGGAAAAGGAACTCACAAGTCTTCATGTCCTCCTCTCTGGCATGACTGAGGCTGCCAACAGAGTTAGTCTTATCTGCTGTGGCTCATACTATGGTAGTAATTCAGATGGAGAGGGAAGTTACTGTCATGGTTAGAGCAGAATATTCAACAACAGTGTCTATGAAAATGTCATGGGTTGACCCCTGGCTTCCATCGTGAAAATAGGCACTTGGTAGCCTGGTCCTCCCTACTCTTAGTTCATCCCAGCCCAGCTAATAAGATCCTTGCAGACAAATTTTGGTTGGAATCCCCCTTTGCTGGGTTTAGGAAATTCCATTAGCCCTTTTGTTGCTTTTCTTCAATTGAGCTTTCACTCTTCCAGTGAGCAGTTTTCTTACAGTATAAGCATTGCTCACAAAGTAGGTGCAGTCTCTTTTTAATCTCTCCCTCTCTTGAAAGATCAGGATGCTCAATTGCATCAGGGGTCCCCAATGCAACAGCTAACAGTAGCACCAGAAGTTGGGGTTTTTGTTGTTGTTGTTGTTGTTATTGTTGCTTTTGGTGGTGGTGGTGGTGGTGGTGGTGGTGGTGGTGGTGGTGGTGGTGGTGGTGNGTGGTGGTGGTGGTTTTAGTTTCTTTGTTTGTTTGGTTTTTGGTTGGTTTGTATAACTCTTTGACTTTTCGGGGCCTGCCACCTAGCTCCCAAATTATAAATTCCCAGCCTTAGTCCGTTTTCCTTAACTTAAATTGTCCCATCTACCTTTTGCTTTATCTTTCTAGGTAAAGCATCTATCTAGCTTTACCTTTCTCTACTCTGTATATCTTATCTTTCCCTCTTATTCTGTGTCTGGCTATGTGGCTAGGTGGCTGGCCCCTTCTTTTCTCTCTACTTGGTCTTCTCTTACCAGATTTCTCTTCCTGTTTATTCTCTCTGCCTGCCAGCCCCTCCTATCCTTTCTTCTCTTTTGCTATTGACCATTCATCTCTTTATTAGACCAATCAGGTGTTTTAGACAGGCTCAGTAACACAGCTTCACAGAGTTAAACAAAAGCAACATAAAATAATGCAGCACATCTTTGCATCCTTAAACAAATATTCCACAGCATAAACAAATGTAATACATCTTAAATTAATATTACTCAACAGATAGCTCCTTTGATCATGAGCCACTAAAACTCTGCACTGGCCCTGCCCTTCAGAGAAAAACTGGATCCTTGAAGGCAACACCCCAGCTTTCAGCAATCAAAAACTAATGTTCAACATCATTAATCATTACATAGCCCAAGACCACAAGGAGATATTACCTCACTACAGAAAAAAAATGGCCATTATGACTGGACATGTAGCTTAGTTGACAGAATATTTGCCTAGTGTACAAGGCTCTGGGTAAAATCTCCAGAAACACATAAACTAGGCATGTTTACAATTATAGCACTTGGGCAGTTGAAACAGAATAAACAAAAGTTCAAGGTTATCATTAGCTACACAGTATGCTGGAGACCATCGCAGGATACATGAGAATCTATTTTTAAAAACTAAAAACAAAGACTAAAGATAACAAATGAGAGTAAGACTATGAAGAAAATGGAATCTTAAAACACTGTTGGTGAAATGTAAATTAATATAACAGAGAAAATAATATGAAGGCTCCTCAAAGGACTCAGAAAATTGAATTATCATTTGATCTAGGAATCCTACCACTGGGTACATATCAAAAGGAAAGGAAATCTGACTGAAAGGAAAATCAGCTGGAAAACTGTCCTACCCCCCACTGTTCATTATAACATCACCCACAATAGTCAAAGATAGAAACAACCTAAACTTCTATCAGCTGATGAATGGGCAAAGAAGAAGCAGCAGCTATACGCAGTGGAATGGTAGTTGGCCATTGGAAGAGATGGAGCCCTGTCACGTGTGACAACTTGGGTGAAATTAAAGGTCACTGGGATAAGTTTTGAAAGCCAGATTGAACAAGCACCATGTGATCTGACTGGTGCATAGAACATGAAAGAGCTGACGTCTAGAAACTGAACATAAATTGGTTACTGGAGGCTGAGGAGAGAGAATAAAGAAAAAGGGAGGCATGGAAAAGCTGATCGATGGTTACTAAGTTATCATAGGATTAAGACATTCTGATACGCATTACACAGTAGATGAGTACAGACTGCTGAAAACGACTGTCTGCTCTGTATTTCCAAAAGCTAGGAAAAAGAATTTTCAGATCTTTTACCATGAAGGAATAGTGACTATTTGAGAAGAAGATACATTGGCCTTGATTAATTGTGCCATGTATATGTTCTTGAAATATCAAATGGTACCACATAAACACACACAACTTTTATGTCTTATATATCAGTTAGGAAATAAATTTAAATCTGAAAAGAGGAAGATAGCAAGGATAAGAAAATGTTAATAGTAAGTTCATCTAAGCAGAGAATACAGGTGTCCTGAGTATTGTTCTTATTTACAGAACTTAGGATGAAACTACTGATAGATTTAATTTTTTAATTTCCCTTCTTCCTTTGGATATGTTGAACAACTTGATGGATTTATTAAGACCTATGCTTTTTGGGGAAAAATCTAGACTGCCCACAAATAAGATAAGTGTCATGATGCTTTCAGATAATTAGTAACAAGAAGAACTGGAAGCTAAAGTGGTAATGAGGTGTTTGAAAAACAGACCAAATATTTCCACTTGAAAGAGTAAGCCTTGATTTGATCAAAGGGGAAAAAACTATTGAAATTATGAATATTTAAATGTTTCTGTTCAAAAAGGCAAAATATGGTTCTGCTTTGTTGTGTTGTGTTCATGGGTGTTTTGTCTACATGTATGTGTGTGCATGCAGTGCCCATGAGGGACAGAAGAGGGTTTCAGATTTCCCTGGAACTGGAGATGGTTGTGAGATGCCATGTTTGTGCTGGGAACTGAACCCAGGTTCTCTGCAATAGACACTGGTGCATTAGTGCCATTAACCCAGTGATTCTCAACCTTTGGGTATCGACCCCTTTGGAGGTCCACCATTGAAAGACACAGATAATTACATTATAATTTGTAACAATAGCTAAATTATGGTTATGAAGCAGCAATAAAAATAATTTTATCATTGGAGGTCACCACAATATGAGTAACTATATTAAAGGGTCACAGCATCAGGAAGGTTGAGAACCACTGCCTAAACTACTAAGCCATCTTTTCAGTTGAATTAAAAACAAAAATTAGTCTCATTCCATGGACCAGATTAGCAGGATGTTTGAAAAGCTAAACCATAAAACTAACACAAAGTATGAATGTGTAGTTAGCTCTTGGTCAAAGCTATGTTCCTTAGAACTGTGGGTTAGATCTTGAAATCACTACAGTCCTGCTTAGCCAATGATCAAGGCTGCCTTAGAACTCTATAATGGCTTTTACATAAAAGTGTTCCACAACCAACATCATCCTCCAAGGAGTTGAGGAGATACCTCTCTCCAATTGGCAACTTCCAAACCTTCTGACTTTATCTGCCATAGCCTCACTGGCGTCCTTTCTACCCTAGTCATCATTAATACATCATGGTCTCCATCACTCACTTAAAATGCTGGTCTATTACAGAAAAGAACATGGCAACAAAACTTTCTGCACCCAATGAGAATATTTCTAATATAATCCAATTCAGACACCTACGGTCAGCCACAGTGTACAAGGGCTCTCGGGGAATGAAAAAGGGTTCCCTTTGATAAAAGCAATTCTACAGAATCTTCCATGGTTGTCATTATGTTGTTGGGTGGCTCTTCAACTCCATGTGACAGCAGCTGAGACTGAAGGCATCTGGAGCTCAACAGGAGCAGAATATCCAAAGAGGTTCGTTTACATGGTTGGCATTGGTGCTAGCTGTCATCTGATGAACTTCCAAAAGTGTTTCAGTTATCTTGCAGTGACTTGGGCATTTCACAATATGGCAACTCTTTTCCAAGAATGAGTCTCAAGAGCAAGCATTGCAACAGACAGGAAGTGAAGCCTTCTTAATGCCTGGCCTAAAAATCCTACACTATCATTTTGTATATACTCTGTTGGTTAAAGATGTCACAAGACCAGCTTAGGTTGTCTTTTTTTTACTCTCTCTCTCCCTCCTTCCCTCCCTCTCTCCCTCCCTCCCTTTTTCCTTCCCTCACTTCTTTTTGGCACACAATGATATAAACAGCCTCAACCACACACTCCCACAACCATGAACCGAATGGTTCCTTTATAACTTCCCTGCCATGATGTACTGAAATTCTGAACCAAAATAACCATTACCTCTATTAAATTCTTTCTGTTGGGTACTTTATCACAACAATGAGAAAAGTAGCTAACATTGTCCACATGTGTATATGCATTTCATAGAAAAAAATCACATTTATGCAGTAGATCACATCCATAACAAAATTTTTGCCTTCAATGAGAGAGATACATCAAAGACAGACATTATTAAATGATAGCATTTTATCACATGACTTAAATATCTTCTTACTGGTGAAGATAAACATCTCCTAATAATATCTCATTGGTGTGTTTAATTAATTACTACAAACAAAGATAACAGGAATGGAAGAAAGATTTCTAATCAATGATAAATTTGTTCTAATTGCAAGTAAATCTATTTCCTTTAGATTTACAAGAAATTTCCTCTAAATGCATGACACTACCCTTGGATATTTGCTACCCAATAAGCAGTTATAACGTCTAGTTTCTATTCTTTATTAGTGAAGATACAAAAGTCTTGCCAAACAGATTCATTTTGAATGTAATTTCCATTCTCACGATACTTTTGTCAGGTATAAAGTTCAAAGCTGAATTCATTTTAGCAAAGAATCTGCAGTCTGAGCCTGCTCTAACTCCAGGGATGCTCCATGGAAAAGCAGCCTTCATATGAAGTAGCTTGTCTTCCTTGTCCCCAGGAAGGGATTATCCTGGATGTGGTCATGACCATCACCAAGAGAACTAAGGGGCTCATAAAAGTTTGGAGTCCCCTACTACCCCCAGCAATACCTTTGTGGCAGTCAGGCATAACAAGCTGGAAATGACTGCTTCAAATTCTGAAGTTAAGAGAGTGACAGACCAAAAAAAAAAATAGAGAAGTCACCACAAAAATAAAGAGCTACAGGCAAAATAAAAAGATATGATTGAAGTTCCATTATATTAGTAAAAGTGTGATTAACAATCATGTAATCTTTACAACATAGCTGGCCTCCTCATATGTTGGCATGTATTCTGTCCCATGTGATCCTCGGGACTTTTAATGCTAACTTTATATATTCCCCATACAGCTTTGAGAGAGCCCCAGAACAAAAATTACTTTTCTTATTTCAAATGGAAAGCTAAAACCATAAATCGTGGATTTCAGCCTCTGAATCTATTTGTCACTGAGACACCACTGCCTTAGGGTTTCTTTGCTTTGATAAAACATGATGATTGGGGTAAAGGGAACACTCCTGCATTGCTGGTAGGAATGCAAGCTGGTGCAACCCCTTTGGATGTCAGTGTGGCAATTTCTCAGAAA